>JAMXBB010000005.1:34725137-34755158 GCA_024138015.1 Lumnitzera littorea
TAATCCATTTTAAACATTTTATTCTAACATACAATAATTTTTACAAAAAAATATATTAAACTTATTGAAAATGGAGTATAAAAAAAACATAATGCACATTTATTTTAGAGAAAACACAAATGGTTTGTCTTGTCTAAAAAATGCCAGTAAACAACAATATATCATGATTAATCAAGCAAAAATATTAATTCTTAAAATAATGTGTTTAAAATGGATTAAAATGAGAAAAAAAAATGATACCTTTTTAATATAGTTATTTAAAGAGAAAAAGTGATGAGATCATAGTGTGTCTCCTGTTTTCGAAAAATCTTTTCATAACTGCAATTTATAACGTACTATTACTTTGAATTTGTGATTGATTTGCAAAAGAATGAATTAAAACAATGGATTTTTCAAATGTTGTATTTCTTGAAATATTTTTTTGGAAACAGTATTTTTATATATATTTTTTTTCTTTTCCCAATACGTTGTATGTTTGAAAATTTCCAAATTTATTATTACTCTGTTTTTAGTAGATCCAAATCATTCCGACATTCACATAACTCTCCTTTTTATGCGGCACGGCATGTGTTGTCTTCTCGGAGAGGGTTTTCAGATATTCTCGCACGGTCTCCAGTAGGGATTTAGGGAATGAAGATTTGGAGGAAACCCTCTCTGTCAGCACATCATCCAAATATTCCTTTTTAAATTCAAGAATTTTGGATTAATATTTAGATTTTTATTGCGGATTCCAATTTATCACGATTTTAGAAATAAATCTTAATTGTTTCACTCAGTAAAATATATATATATATATATACTTGATTGATCCAGAGTGCTACGAGATAAACCAAAAAAGAAAAAAGAAAAAAAGGGTTTCATACATTTTATGGAAAATTTATAAAAAGTTGAAAACTATTTTTTTAACCTCTTCCTTAATACAGTCATTATATATCACGGCATCAAAACTATAACTATTTACTGTCGTTTTCAAATCTCATTTTAAAGTACTTCAAATCAAATAGAGGATCTTTTTTTTTTTTTCAATATACACTTTAAATAGATGTATTTTTCAGATAATCCTAGTGAATCCAATGTAAATTAACATGTTATTAACATTGCTTTAAAATATACAGAATTCGCAATACCTTTTACATTTTAGACGTACAAAATTGTCCACTAGCTAATTTTGAGTGGAATTTCTCTCTGATATTAATAAAATATAAAATTTCTACTTCGGTTATTTAAAATGCTTATGCCCTATTTAAATATGATCAAAAGTTACTAGTTATGGGACTTTCCACATATAGACTTTGGTTTGTCTATGACGATATTACTTTGCCACTGTAAAATTGAAATTCCTTCAAAAAGGTAATCCATTAAGAAGAGTGTAGATGAAACTTGCGGGGCTAGCGAGTTCTAGTATGAAGAGAGAGGATCGGTTAGGAATAAGTAGAGGTATGTAAGTAGGTTCTGTTCTACAGGTTAATTCATTTAATCTGCTTTTAAAATAGGGTTTGGTCAATGTTTTTCATTTACATGCGAGCTAAAGTAAATCTATTTGGGTTAGCTCGTTTAACTCATTTATATTTTTAACTCGTGGGTTATTCTTTTTAAACCAATTATGAGTCAAGATTTTTTTACTCGTTTAAAAAGCGGATCAAATAAGCTCAACCTATTTAACTCGCGAGTTAAAGTAGGTCAAGTCGAGTTAGGTTGGCCCGTTTAATCCGCTTACACACCTTTAGGAATGAATACCATATGGTCGGATAAGTTTTTAAAATGTCAGACAATAGATTTCGGTTTTAAGGTTTTAGAATTTATAATCACAAGATAGGACATGGATTTAGGCCTTTTACCCACATTTGGAAACCTGTTTGAGATATGTATATTACAGTTTTTAGGTTGTGAATTAATATCTAGTGATTTCTTAATCACATCCATAATAAATATAATTTAAGCCTTATTATCTAAAAAATATATATAATTTAAGCCATAGTTGGCTCTATATATATATATATAATTTAAGCTAGTACTTGATTAAACAATAAAATTTGTCTCAAATATCGTATTTAAATCGGTATTCTAATTTATATTTATTGTTAAAGAAGAAAAATTTAGGTTTCATAATGTATTGTGAAACGTATAAAGTATAGGTTACAAGATGGTTTTAAAAATCACAAGTTTATCAAAACCATTGTATTTTAGTAGTATGAATGCCAATCTTCAAATGGGATGAGTTAGATTAGAATATCATTTTCCTTGTATTGAAAGATATAATATAATTGGAAAAAAGATTAAGTTCTATAATAAAGAGTAACGATTCATAATTTACCTACCTTACACTTAGTCATCTCAACAACAGAAATTGAAATGTATAAAAGAGTAAAGAAAAGATATAATGGGATGGTTAAGAATTAAGATTGCAAATGAGAAGGAGGAGATAACTAGTTAGTCTTGAGGATGGATTTGGAAGACTCTAACTTATCTACGAATCTAGATGTTGTTATAGAGAGTTCTGATGAATGGGTTGCTTACAAGGTATAAACTACAAGCTAGAGCGATTATAATGGAAGTTATGTGTCCATTGTACGAGAAGGACAAAGAGAATATGTTCTACTTATTTTTCAATTGTGATATCGTATGGTTGGATGGTCATCCTTAGGTTTTAATGGGATGGACATTAGAGACAGAGAAGAAGCCATAAAATAGATGAGGAAAGAAGTGAAATGGAAGTAGAAGTCTTGGACAAACTTTGAACCATCTAAATAGTCTTTTGTTTTGTTCCTATTGCATAGAATTTGGCGGGAGCGAAATAGATGTATGTTTTAGAGTAGCACTTCCACGTAAGAACATTAGAGCTAGCGGTTTAGAGTAGAAGCTTATGAATGGTGGACAATACATAAGGTTAATAAATTTGCAAACTAGTTGAGTAGAGAGGTAAAATGGAGTAGGCTTGAGAGAGGTTTAGTTAAAATCAATTGTGACGGAGCGGTCGAAGAGAAAGGACTTTTAAGAGGTGTTGGTGTTGTTGCTAGAAATCACAATGGACAAGTGCTTAGAGGTTTGATACAAAGAGTCCCTAACTATTTTCCTTTAGAAGCGAAATTGGTTTAATTAAGCAAAGCAGCATGGGTATAAGAATATAGTTGTAGAATCCAATTCACAAATGGTTGTGGATTGGTACATGAAACAAAATGCGGACTGTCACTCAACTTTAGCTGGATGTATTCAACTGTTAACTTATTTTAAGACATTTGCTTTATACAAGGTAAATCGTGAACAGAATAAGGCTGTTGATGTCCTTACAAAAGAGGGGCTAAAGATGTCGAGATTGGAGTTTGGTTCGGCTATTCCAGTTTTTTTATCAAATGTGATATAATATGATGGTTGTTTTGTTTAGACTTTAGCTGAAGGACTCCTTAAACCTGACTAATTGTTTGTTGCTTTTGGTTTGTTTTCCGTTTTTGTAGTTTTGTTTTATATGGTGGACTATGATGTTTTTGTGATGAAGGGTTACTTTACTGAAAAAAAAAATTAAGTAAAATTTTCCTTATTGAAAAAAAAAAGAGTAAAATTTTAACGTTTCTATTATTTGAAATACTAAACGTATAATTTGAGAAATGATATCTTCTTTTTCAGAATCGTAGCCTCATTGGCATTGAAATTAGTTTCATAATTAATCAGGTTTGTCTAGAGATCTCAATTATCATTTTACATGTTTATAATAAATTGATTATTTTGTTACCCACATCAATTTGTTTCATATATTAGAGAGTGTATATCTTCATAGATTTAATTCAATTATACGTGGCGTTGTCTTGCTGGGTCAATGGGAGGCTTGCAAAATCCTTACCTTTTCTTTTCGGCAGTCCTAGTTTCTAACCAATATACTAAAGAATATAAATATTAATGATTTAATATATATTCAATGTTTTCAAGTAATCAGATATAATATAAGTGAAAATCTTCTAAAAATTCTATTGTATCATTTAAATAATCTAAAAATTCAAATAAATCATTACCATTATTATCATGAACTATTTGTGACATTAAAATATTTTAATCCTATAAATTGGTATGTATTGATTCTAAGTACATGACGTTGTTTGCATTTTCTAATTGATATATCTTAGAATTTATAACCACCATAACCTAATATTACTATCGATGCCAAATAGAGTTTAATACCAATCACTATTGCTTATTAGAGTATAATACCATTTAAGAAATTCTACAATATTATCTAAATATTCATAAACATATATATGAACAACAGATTGTGACATAAATAGATATATAAACAAACCACCACAGGCAACAGTACTAAGACTAGTAGGGCTTTATGCAAGATATGAAACTTCTAGAGGCGGTATTACCAACTGATTTGGGGTTTTATAACAACAAGTAGTAATAAATTAATAGATTTCGTGGAGCTGCACCCAATTTAATTGGAGATTCCCCTCATAAGATGTAATATAAGAAGAGAGATAATCAAACTGAGATTTTATTGATTTAAAACAGTTTTTACAAAATATAAGAGTATTATATATAGATCATTCAAAAGAAATATTGAAAATATTTGAAAAAGACCTGAGAATATAGAGAGGTATTCTTATTTTACCTCAGAATTGAAGTAAATAATATGCTTCAGAGTGGAAAGTGTTTATATAAAGTATTTGGAATAAGATTGGAAGGTGTGTAATTAGAAGAGGAGAAAGTAAGAGATGAGAGGTATATTATCTGTGAGTAGAAGAGAAGAGGTGAGAGAAATTTAGAGGGAGGAGAGAGGATGAGAGAAAGGTTGTCTATGTTCAACCTTATTCTTCGAATGAGAAGAGGCTTCATTTTATAGTTGAAAGAGCAAATCGGTTACCGTAATGAATAGTATTATTGTGGGATATTGTAGTAAATAGTGGAAAGTATTAAGACATTTTACTCTAGTAAACAGTAATATGTTAGATGGTGGTTTTTGACATCATTGGTGACATTATTTTGCACTATGGTACATGTGTACAAATACTGTATTTCTATCGCATTTTACAATACAAAATTACATTTATTGTCAAGGATCACCTAGATCTATCCTATAAAAGTCTTCTTTATTTGTATTGCTATTGTGATGAGATCCTGCTTCCAATGTCGAATCTAAACTTGATCCTTGAGTTGATTCATTGATGATAGCCAATGCCTTTTCTAGGATTTGCTTAATTTGATCTGGAGAACTAGCACTTGCTAAAGAAGACATTAGAAAACTTTTATTCTAGATCAATGGATTTGGACTATTGGTTGGAATAATTGAAGAATTAACTTTGGTTGCAATCCAATTTAGGATTGAATGTTCTTTAAGTTTATTCCACATTTTATAATTGTCCCATCATTTGACCTTATACATTCTGACCAAATTGGTTGTATTTAAAGTTCGATCGGGTTTGTAATCGAACTACCATGCCATAACCTATAATACACTAATATGTAGAAAATAAAGCATTTCTTTTTAGAAAATTTTCTCATATGGTATTGGATTATATTTTCTCATGAAAGTATTAAAACCATTTTTAGCATTTTCATGAACAATCTTATGGATTGCTTCAAATTGTTCCCACCAGTATGTAAACCAGTTGGGAAAAGTCTCAGAAGAATAATTATCAAAGAATATAAGCCATGTATATGATCTTTTTGCATTCATCTAATAAAAAACATCCCACCAAACCTGTTTATAATCAAAATAATTATAACTAGCTCGATAATTTAGTTGTGTAGAAAAATGTTTTATATTGAATTTTATTGGGGATTTCAGATGGGTTCGCCATTCTTTAAAATTGAATATCTTTCGAATTCTAGCCATAGAATAATTAACCATTCCATCCTTTTCAAAATATTTGAAAGTTATTGATCCAGTTTCAATCAATTTTTTTTTTTTAATAAAACTGAATTGGTTTGTAAATATCATATGGGACATAAAATAAGTTTTTTGTAAAAATTTTTCTAGCAAATTTAAAAGGATCCTTTTCAAATAAGTTTTTTTCGATAGAGAAAATATATCTAGAAATGGATTTTTGAGAAAATTTAGACTTTTGATTTGCTGGAGAAATTGTGGATGGTGTTAAGGATGTAACCTTAGTAATTTATATATTTTGATATTTCCTCTTAGTATCAATTTTTTGAGGAATTTCAAGAAGCATTGAGGTTTCATTTTTTGCTTACAAGGCTATTGAAATTGTTTTTAGTAATTCTGGAGTGATGGCCATATCGGCTAATTGGGAAAGATTTTCATTAGATTGTGTTTAAATATTGGAAGAAATTAGTTTAGAGGTCCTTGAAGAGGATTCCTTTTTTATTATTAATGGATTGTTCGATGAATTTCTAACCATGTTTTGATATTAGTTAATCCTTTGCTAGAGGTTAGAGAAGTTTTTTTGTTTTTTATCTTTCTTTTTTTTAGGAGGTATCTTCCTGCAAAAATTCACTAGTGTTGAAATAAGGAAGAGAATTTGATGATCTATTAATATGCTCTATTTCGAAATCAAATATAGAAAGAATTGATTGCCATCGGGCAAAAATTTATTTAGATGCAATATTTTGAATATTTTTTATTAAAATATTTTTAGCAACTTTACAATCAATACTTAAAAGAAATTTTTGATTTAACAAATCTTCTTGAAATTGGGAAATTGTTAAAACAATTGCTAAAATTTCTTTCTTAATTGTGGAATAATTGCGTTGGCATTCATTCCAATTTTTTGACACAAACTAAATTACATATTTTTATTATTTTGTTTCTGTTTTAGTATTCTTTTGAATCTTAAATCAAAAGCATCAGTTTCTACTACTTTTGGTAGAAAAGGATCTGCAATGTGTAGACATGATATTTCCTTAACTTTTTGTTTGATTATTTTGATAGCATTTGTATGTTCATTTGATTATTGGAGTGGATTCTTTTTCAATCTTTGGTATAATGGCCTAAAGATGACATTGAGATTGGGAAAGAAATTTGCAACATATTCTTTTTCAATATTTGGTATAATGGCCTAAAGATGATATTGAGATTAGGAAAGAAATTTGCAACATAATTTAAACTTTCTAGAAATCTTTGAAATTGATTCTTGTCCTTAATTTCATTAGAAAATTTATCTGTAAATTCAATTGATCTTTAAATGGGAACTATTGTTTCATTATGAATATTGAAACCTAAGAATCTAATCTTAGTCTAGAAAAGATTGATTTTAGATGGTGAAACAACTAGACCATTTTTCCTAACTATATTAATGAAAATTTTAATATATTTGAAATGTTGGTCTATATAGGACGAAAAGATTAAAACATTGCTTATATAGATTATTATAAAGTTTGCAAAATTATTAAAAATTTCATTTATTATTCTCTAAAATTCAGAGTGGCCATTTTTCAATCCAAACGACATTATATTTCATTTGTATTGACTAAAAAGAACTATGAAGGTAGATTTATACTTATCACTATCCTTAATCTAAATTTGCCAAAATCTACATTTCATGTCAAATTTTGAGAATATTTTAGCATTATTTAATCTATTTAAGAAATCTGTTTTATTAGGTATTGGATACCTAATCCATTTCAAAGCAGTATTAAGAGGCTTGTAGTTAATTACTAACCTTAGGACATCTCTTTTTATTTTTGCATTTTTATTGGCATAATATTTAGATTTAGACATAAGATTAATGTCATCTTGTAGGAGATTTGTAGATTTATCTCATCCTCCACTAATAATATATTCGTCATTTTAGGTTTAATCCAATGTTCAACCAAACATACAACCCAATATGTAGGATAATCCATCCATTTATGGAATATTCAATAATAGTTTAAGTATAACTTAATCAGTTTATCAACCAACCAATGAACTAGAACATGGAGGCTCGCAAAATCCTTGGCTTTTCTTCTGAATGGTCTCGGTTTCTAGCCAATATACTAAATAATATAAATATTAATGATTTAATATATATTCAATGTTTCCAAGCTATAACATAAGAAAAAAGCTTCTAAAAATTCCATTACATCATTTAAATAATCTAAAAATTCAAATAAATCAACTACTATTATTATTATGAACTATTTGTGACATTAAAATATTTTAATCCTATAAATTGGTATGAATTGATTATAGGTATGTGGCGTTGTGTGTGTTTTCTAATCAATATACTTTAAAATTTATAATCATTACAACCCAATATTACTATCGATACCAAATAGAGTTTAATACCAATTACTATTGTTTATTAGAATATAATACTATTTAAGAAATACTGAAATATGAATAACAGATTATGACATAAACAGATATATGAATAAATTACACAAGTGGCAATGCTAAGACTAGTAAGGCCTTATGCATAGTATGAAATCTTTAAAGACAATAATACCAACTGATTTGAGGTTTTATAACAACAACGTAGAGTTATACCTAATTTAATTAAAGACTCCTCTCACAAGAAATAACTCTAATCGATTATAACACGAGCGTGATATGAAAGATGCGGAGTTTGTTTTATAAACAAGAAGTCCAAGCTTTGTTTAAGAATCTATCAAAAGGGCAAAATGAACCTTCAAGAATGTCAATTGAAACCGGCGCTAATATTTTCCATTATATCCTCGAAGGACGTGTCTGTAACCTAACGATGTGCGATCGGGCATATCCCAAGAAACTTGCATTCCAATATCTGGAAGACCTCAAAAATGAATTTGAGCGCGTCAATGGAGCTCAAATTGCCTATTGCTTCATTAAATTTGATACATTCATACAGAAAACAAAGAAACTATACCAGGACACTCGTACCCAGAGGAATATTGCAAAGTCGAATGATGAACTGTACGAGGTCCATCAGATTATGACTAGGAATGTCCAGGAGGTTCTTGGTGTAGGCGAGAAGTTAGACCAGGTTAGTGAAATGTCTAGCCGGCTAACTTCTGAATCTCGCATTTATGCTAACAAGGCGAGAGACTTGAATCGGCAGGCGCCAATTCGGAAATGGGCACCAGTTGCCGTTGTGCTTGGGGTGGTGTTTTTACTATTCTGGATGAAATGAAAGATTATGGTGATGCGACTACCATCATGGTAATTCCTGCATATTTTGATAGACTAATTTATCTAATGTAAAACTCGCTCGTGTTATAATCATGATTTTTTTTTGTAGAACCTATAAATGATAAAATCCTAAAACTTGAACCAATATTTAAAATTTGGCCTTTTAACCTATGCCTACTAACCCGATCTTCCAATAGCCCTCTATTGTCTATCAGTAGATCCCTGACCAAATCTAGTTCTAGATGATAATTTCAAGACTATAAAAGGAGAAACTTATAAAAAAACTTAATTATAGCTTTAAAGTTGATAGAATGTAAATTATTAAGAGGAAAAACCTAATTAATCAAAATCAAAATTTAGATTTAAGGACAAAATTTAGTAAGACGATAGAATGAATTTTAATTAAATAAAAACCTTAGAAATATCATATGGGAAGATAAAATAAAATTTTAAATCCAATGAATCTTAGGAAACGAGATAAAATAAGGCTAAACACAAGTTTACATGAACAACTATTTAAAGTTGTGATCAATCACATTCATCAAGTGGTCAATTACTTTAATTCTGTGGTTGATCATATCGTATCTCTTTAGTTTGATCGTACCGTAATTTTTTAATTGATTATGTTAAAGTTAACTGGATTATCACTTCATTTTTTTTATTAGATTTTCTTTTTAGTGGTTTATGGACCTAATTCTTAGCCTAACCTTTGGTAACACATCCCTAATGGAAGATGTGCTTAAAACCAAATTGAAAATAATTTGTTGTTTTTCCTTTCAAAATTAATTAAATGCTTTAAACTTTAAGAGATTGTAATTGTTGTTAGAGGAAAGACACCAAGAGATTAATGACCGGAAAACAAGTGCAAGCAAGAACTTAGTTTATTTGTACAGGATTGGTTGAAAAATTAATTATGATCTATTTAATTTAATTGTTATTTTGTTTAGACATATGTCGAGGCCGGTTATAATTCTGGATAGGTGAGTCATAGACCGAGTATCTACTGCCTTTATGGGTTGCATATTTGGGATAAAAATTGCGAACAAGCGGGTCATCGATACGGACAACTATGAATGATATGGCTTAAGACATCGAAAATAGAGCTATTAACTATTTGTAGCTGTGGTTTGGGACATAACTGCGGTTGAGATAATTAATTGACCTACCGATGATTTATGTGATCAATGGACCTTATGAATACGAGATGGATATCTAAGGAATAAAATCTAATAACCTTTTGGTAAGCTTGTATGTTGTAGATGTTTGCAATGCTATATTCAACGAATAATTTTAAATCACATGCCTTATGATATCAAGACTACGTTTGACTCCTTTTTTTTTTTTATTTTTTTTATTCACTTGAATGTTACATTTGATAAGAATAAAATATAAAAAAAAGATAGAAATATAATTTTATATATACCACTCTTTTAAAATTAAATACATAACAATTCTCTTTAAAGTTGAATTTAATTACCTTTACTTTATTCATATTTATAAAAATACCAATTGAAATAATTATCTTTAATATATATAATATATATATATTAAATATTTTCTCTTTAAAATATGTTAATTTTTATTTTTCAACTCTAATATTTTAATAACCACTTTTATTATAATTACGAAATGAAAATAGATAGGATATATATAAAATAGTATGGATGGACATTTTCAGTAATTAAACTTTTAGCTCAATTCAATGCTATAAATTGGTTTGATGACTAGTGACAAGACCTAAGAAATTTTACATATAGATAGTTTTCTAAATATTAAATAGATAAAATGTAGACACATAGTATATGCAGATAAGAGGGCCAAATGAATATGTAAATAGGTTTATTGCATATTAAGCTTTGCAACTCGGCTATTCTATGACTTATTTTAAAAGAAAAATTATTAAGAGGCCGACATTTATCGTGAGGACTCCACCGTCGACCGAGTGGAGCATATACATAAAGCAGCCAGCGTTAAAAAGTGACCGATAGTTTAAAATTAGGGGTCAGCTACATTTTGGGTAGCTTAAATTTTAAAACTTTTTATACACTGCTCCATTGTAAAAGATTTCGGAAAATATGAGTTGCTTATTATTATATATATTTGGTATATAAATATTAATAAAAAATTAATATATATTATGTGTAAATTATACATGATAATTAATTTGTAAATTATTTATATTATTAATATTTTATTGATATTTATATACTATATATATATATAATACGTGTCGCATAATATCTATTAAATCTTTTTTTAAAACTTTAATAAGAAGATATGAAGTGTATAAGCTCTTGAGTCTTATGTATGTTTATTAGAGGATGATAATACATAATAATCTATTATACTATTAAAATCATGATACATTATATAATATATATTATGTATAACTATCAAAGATAACATATAATATATAAATTTTTGCAAAGGCATGAGTAATTATTCCTTGTTAATGTGCATTACCGGGGCCAGCTGTATGCTGCGTTACTCATCGCCCTTGGCAAGCTTAATACATTCTAGAGGGCCATGGCCATTGACGGATTTGACCTGCCCCATCATTCTTCATCATTTCAGGCCTTCTCATTTTACCCAAAAAGTTCAAAAACAGATTCAAACAAAATAGATTTTCAGGACAAAAGCAAAAAAGGTCTCGGGTTACTAAGCCAGGCAAAGCATGTGGATGCGCTACCAGCTACCATTTCAAACAACATCACAGCAAAACAAGATATATGTTTGAAGTTCGAGTATGGCATTTAGGAATTTTGATCTTCTAAAATATTTTAATTTCTAAAGTTTCGGAAGTTACAAATTGATAATTATTATTATGTGTATATTAAAAAAAAATTAACATCATAATGATGTCATATCATATTATGTTATATGATATTTTAGAAATCTAAACAATAATAATTGTTAATTTGTAACTTTAGGAATTAAAAAATTTTAAAGTATTCATTTCTGGTATTTAGTTTTGAGGATAAGAAATTATTAGTTTTTTAACATGTTAAATCAATATTTTTTTCCTCATAGTATAATAATCAATATTGAAGCTCTGTTTAATTCATCTTTTTTTTTTTTTTTATCTTATTGGTATTTTATTGTTGTCTACTTGAATTTTTGTGTTTAATAAGAATAAGACATTAAACAAATAAAATAGATATGTTTTAAAAATATTAATTAAAAAAATTATTTTTAATGTATAAAATATATTTTTTCAAATCTTTTCCATTAAAAGTACGTGGATTTTCATTTCTCAATTATGGCACTCTATTCATCATCTTCATCATAATTATGAAATAGAACAAATAAGATAGTTTTCCTAATGCCAAATTTTAAATAGATATAAATTAGACATAAATCAAATCTAGATAAAATATAGGTAGAAAAAAAAAAAAACAATTCAAATAAGACTGAAAGTGGTAAAGGTTTTTTAAGTGTTTATAGGCACCAATTGATGCTATTTACTAAAATTGATAATATAGAAGTAAAGACTAGTGAGTATAACTTATTACATAACATAAATATCTTAATTTTGTTCTAGAGTACATAATATCTTAGTTTTATGTATCTATTTTTATAAACACATTTTATTCGAAAAAATATTATACACATATAAAATTGGTATATCATAAAAAAAATGTAAATAAATGTGTATATCCTCTTTACTTATTGTTGTGAATCTAAACCAGTTAGAATTTAGATGAGAATAATCACATCATGGATAATGTTACAGTTTATACATCAATTTACTATTTTTTATAATTATATATTTAAAGTTTTAACTTATTTAATTATACACCTAATTAAAGATTTTGTTTTCACCGTTTTTATTTTAGTTAAATCTTTAGTTATAACGATAATCTAATTAATTCGATAAGTCAATAGTGTGGATGCTTATGGCCTTAGGATGGTCATATGACCCCTCTTAAGGTTGTGTAAGGCTACTTACGGTTATCAGTGGGTTTTGTGGTATATATTTTTTAAATTGATCGCATCCAATTATTTTGTAATAAGTGGTCGATGATCCCTTGGAAAGGGTTATGTCAACTAAACTAATTATGTGAATTAAAAATAATTGAGATATAGATGGTGATAACTAAAGTTTTAATTGGATATATAATTTAATAAGTTGAAATTTTAAATATATAATTATTAAAAATAATAAAATTAAAATGTAAATTGCGACATTAACTTATCGCATCATTTATTGGCTTTACGTAAATATTTAAGTAGTAATTAAATATCAACAAAAATTTATATATAACAGTATATGTAGAATATATTGTTTATCCTTGTAAGGTATCTTATCATGTATCGTGTAGTAATCAATAAAACCACTTCTCGATTTTTTTTTTCGGCTTTTTTTGTTTTTTTGTTTTTTTTCGATTGATCTCAAAAAAATTGAAAACTGAGCCTAAAGCAACAGTAGTACAGTACATTCGGTCGTATTCCAAACAATTCACCGTTGTCTTCCCGCTTTAAACCCCCAACCCGAGTACCCGACCTGCCCTCTCACTCATTGCAATCCAATCATCCATCTAGAAAAAATCAAAACAACCGAAAAAAGGACGACGAAATGAAGGGGATAAAAATGAATAAAAAAACATATCTCCTCAGTCGTCAGTCCTAACTCCTCAGACGTCACATGATTATTATATTTCTATTGTATTATATGTTTTGAAAAGCAGAGCAAATATTTGTCTGTCAGTCTTGTTTTGGCTTTTTGCTTGTTCGTTTGTGTCTGTGCTTTTGCTCTTGGGTAAAGCAATAATGCGGCGAGAGAGAGAGAATACATAGATTTTTGATAGGATAATGAAGCTTGAGTAGGAGCAGAGAAAAACATAGCTGGATGACAAAGAGTGAAAAAGAGAGCTTAGAAGCAATAGAATTATACCCAGAAGAAATTCTGATTGTTTTTTCAATAAAGGGATAAAAGAAATTAAATTTCCATGTAAAATTCACAGATCTCTAGTTCTTTTCTAAGAAAGCTTATGCCTTTTCATATGGGGTCAGCATCTTTTCTAGTTAATTACTTGGAATTTTGTGTGGTGAATTATGGGGCACTTTGTTAGTTGACTATCATGTTTATAGAGAAAAGCCTCTGGTTTTGAGATTGGGAGTAGAATGGAGGGGTAGTTACTTCATGTGGAAATGGTGGTTTAAGTGGGGTTAGTTGTTGGTGTTTTTCTAAAGTGAGGTAATGCACATTTTGGAAACATAGGTATCATTATAGTTGCTGGCTGAAAGAGGAGTATGGAGGAAAAGAGAGATTTTGGTTTGTGGAGTTGGGGATTTCTGGTTTTAGCATTTTTTATGGGCACTGCTTTTGCAAATCTTTCTCCTAATGGTATCAACTATGAAGGTCAGTGGCATAATTTGTTCGCTAAATTCTTACGTTGTTATCATGTTCTGCTGTTTCCTTCATTTTTTCAGTGTATGAGTGTAATTAATGGTATGTTATAATCAAATGAGAGACTAGGATGTGCCTTGATTTTTGTTCTATTTATCGATTCTTTATGTGTTTCTTCCTGGGATAATATGGCTTTTCCTATGTACACCTCCATATACTGTCCGCTTGCCTAGAAATAAAAAGACTACAATAATAATAACAGTTATGTTTTGTCTTAATCCGGGCAGTTGTCGCCTTGATGGCCATTAAAAGTTCTTTTCATGACCCGTACAATGTTCTCGGAGGTTGGGACATGAATGCAGTGGATCCTTGTGGCTGGAGGATGGTAACCTGCACCCCAGATGGCTATGTCTCCACACTGTAAGTTCCTTTGTAAATACAAATTCATTCGATGTTAATTTGCTACTATCGGAGTTGGTTTTCTAATAGGTCAGGGAAACCAATACCAAAGCAAGTTTTCAACAGGAAACCTTTTCACTTGTTTCACTTATGGGTGATTCGTTTCCTTTCTATAACAGCCAAATCCCAAGTCAAAGCTTGTCTGGGACCTTATCTTCAGCTATTGGAAACCTCAGCTATCTGCAGTCTGTGTAAGTTGCTAACATAATTTTCTCAAATTTGTTGATATTTATTTAATTTGGATTGTGTTGTGCAGTGTGGTTTCTGGTAATCTAAAGAAAAGAATTCATTTTTACTTATATAAACCTATGTTTCTAATACTCACACAGGTCCCTCGAGAACAACGAACTTTCAGGTCCAATTCCTGCTGCAATTGGGAAGTTGGATCAGCTTCAGATGCTCGATCTCTCTAACAACATGTTCTCGGGAGAAATACCTGCTTCTTTGGGAGCACTCAGTAACCTCAGCTACCTGTAATGCTCAATTTTGTCATCATAGGTTTTAGTATTTTAAGAACATATTTTACCAAAAATTCTGTAGTTTTGACCTTTTGCCATGAATTTGGCTCTCTAAGCAGACTTTCTTTGCCGTGATCAGCATCTTCTTTACAAGTCAATATTCTCACAAATTTTGCGATCTCTTTGTTAAAAACCAGGCGGTTGAACAACAACAGTCTCACTGGAAACTGTCCTGAGTCACTTTCTAATATTGAAGGCCTCACCCTTGCGTATGTATTTGTGTTTTCTACAAAGTATATTTGATTTCTGAAGACTGATATGGATTAAAGCTCTTTTGAGAGTATGTGTATGGCTACTTCTTTATGGAAAATTATTAATTTAGATGCCTTACTTGCAGGGACCTTTCATACAACAACTTGAGTGGCCCTTTGCCAAAAATATCAGCCAGAACTTTCAAGTAAGCTGCTTTCCTTGCAGCTGTTCTGGTTTTTGCATGTAATTCATGCATAGGTACGGTTTTTACTGTTTCTCTAATGCTTTATGTCCTCTTCAGAATCAATGGCAACCATTTAATTTGTGGATCTGAAAGCAACTGTTCTTCAGGCATTCCAGAGCCTCTTTCATTTCCACCAGATTCTTTGAAGGGTAAGAGTAATCAGACATGAATGATGTTATCATCTTTTGCATTGTGATGATTTGCCATCTTTTCGCTGATTTCTTGATGGTATACATGATTTAATAGATCAACCAGTGTCTGGGAGAAGAGGTTCTCGTGTAGCAATTGCTTTCTGTGCAAGCTTTGGCAGTGCTTTTTTCATTGTAATTGTTGGTGCACTAATTTGGTGGCGATACAGGGGCAAGAGGCAGATTTTCTTTGATGTCAATGGTCTTTCCTCCTTCCCTCCCTATTGCATATCCATCATTTTCTTGATAAGCTTGACTCTTCTATGATGTCATTAATTCATGTCCCTAGCTCACATAATGACTGTCAGTTTGTTACCACTGGCATAACTGACTTATTGTTATACCAATTTACGATTATATATGGCAGATCAATGTGACCCTGAGGTATCATTGGGTCACTTGAAAAGATATGCCTTCAAGGAGCTCCGTGCTGCTACAAACAATTTCAACTCAAAAAATATCCTAGGACGAGGAGGATTTGGGATTGTGTACAAGGGATGCCTAAATGATGGGACACTGGTGGCTGTGAAAAGGTTGAGGGATTATAATGAAGCTGGTGGTGAAACTCAGTTTCAGACAGAAGTGGAGACTATTAGCTTGGCAGTACATCGGAACCTTCTCAGGCTTTGTGGATTCTGCACGACAGAAAGTGAACGCCTACTTGTCTACCCGTACATGCCAAATGGAAGTGTAGCTTCTCGCTTAAGGGGTCAGTTGATTGCAATTCAAGTGATTAATGACATACATAGCCTCTTATCGCTGTACTACCTTAAATGCATAACGATTGAAATGGTGTTGCTTATTGGTTAGATGCTGTTCGGGATGTGACTGCATTCCTTTTTATAAGTGTTATAAAGATCAATTATTGTGTTTGATGTATCTGCTGCCAGCTCTTCTTTTCCTATTGTTTTTCCATTCCCATTTTTACAGCATAGATGCAGAATGTACTGATTGAGACTCGCATGCTACTTATGATCTTTTGTTTCGTCTTACTCCTGAAAATTTTCTCTCGTAATATTGCAAGTATATGCTCTAATGAGATTAGGAGACTGCAAACACTTCGTCATCCTTCAATATTCACACTGTGCTATCCCTGATCATTTTTATTCTGTTCCGACCTGCTCAACTTTTGCTTTGGATATGGAGTAAACCGGTTGGTGCTGGTTAAACTAAATAAAAAATTCACATAGTAGCTCTTCTCCTGTAGATCATTCCTTCATGTTCCTTCATGTCATCTTATATAGTACTGCATATTCAATTTGTTCTTTGTTTATAGATTTTACAAGCTGCTGGCTATAAAACAAATTAATGGAAGAAATTTTGTGTCTATGATGCAGATCACGTTCATGGAAAGCCTGCTTTGGATTGGTCTAGGAGAAAGAGAATAGCTTTAGGCACAGCAAGAGGGCTTCTTTACCTACATGAGCAGTGTGACCCCAAAATTATCCATCGGGATGTGAAAGCCGCCAACATTCTTCTGGATGAAGATTTTGAGGCTATTGTTGGAGATTTTGGATTGGCAAAGCTCCTCTTGAACAGAGAATCCCATGTAAGCACAGCTGTACGTGGGACAGTGGGCCACATCGCTCCAGAATACTTGTCAACGGGTCAATCATCAGAAAAGACGGATGTCTTTGGGTTTGGTATCTTGCTTCTTGAGCTTATTACAGGTCAAAGAGCCCTGGATTTTGGACGTGCATCAAATCAGAAAGGTGTACTGCTTGATTGGGTACTCTCTCTCTCTCTCTCTCTCTCTCTCTCTCTCTCTCTCTCTCTCTCTCTCTCGTGTGTGTTTGGTGTGTCTGCATGGATGTTCTTTTGAGTGCTTGCTTTCATGCGTAAGCGGTGTGCTCTTATGGCCTCCTTGACAGCATCAGGTTTCAAGTAGATTAGTAGAAAATAAATTGTTCAGCGGAACAACGTTCTGGCATTTTATAGATCCATCATCTCTGATTTTATGTTATCAGTGTGCATGAATATTGTTATTTGCAAATCCGACCTGCATCTCTCTCTCTCTCTGCTGTGTGCCTGGATTTCTTTATCATATCCATCCTGCTTGTATGCTCATTGTGATAAAAGAAGTCCTTTGTAACTATGCATCTACTCCCAGGTGAATAAACTGCATAAGGAGGGAAAGCTTCATCAAATGGTAGATAAGAGTTTGAAAGGTAACTTCGACAGGAATGATTTGGAAGGAATGGTGAAAGTTGCATCATTGTGCACGGAATTCAATCCTGCTGAGCGCCCGAAGATGTCTGAAGTGCTTAAGATGTTGGAGGGTGATGATGGTGCTGAGAAATGGGAAGCCTCATTGAAGGTTGAAACTCCTAGGTCTCACAGCTGCGACAATCCTCGCCTAAGATACTCGGATTACATCGAAGAATCTTCATTTAAGATGGAAGCAATGGAGCTTTCAGGTCCGAGGTGATCGATCGTTCTATCATGCATGATGGTTTGATTTGTCATGTCCAATGCAGATTTACTCGTCATGACTAGTCAATCAGGCGGTGCATGCCTTCAATTGTACAAATATAGCAAGATTTTGTAACATAATGAATAGAATGATGGAGCTTGTCGGATCACTTTTTTAGTTGTGAAATTCTCATGAATCGTATCTGGCAATTCGTCTTCCTTCTTCTCTAGGGCAAATGATCAGTCCTGAATTTTCCTACACGTACAAGAAGCATTTGTCTGTCCTGAGAGGGGGCCTCCTGCAATTTTTTTTTTTTTTTTGAATTTTTCGGGTAGAGATTGCAGGAAAGAAGATTATGGGATGAGATTAAGTTTCTTTCGGGTCATTTAACTTTAAATTTGCTTGTGTAAGGTCACTGGTCGTGATTTTTTATGCATTGATCATGTTTTCATTTAAAATCGAGCGTATTTTTACTTGTCCTTATACTCTCATTACTGTTCTAACAAGTTTAATGGTAACAAGGAAAAATCCTTTCAATATAATCGAGTAAAATGTTAATAGGTACTTTGGGGTACTTGATTGGAAAGCTGTAATGAGCGAAGCAAATCACAGATTTGCTATACGGTTTCCTAAAGAGAAAGGAGTGTCGATACATTTGACGATGCTGCTAGTCCGGAAACTGGAGGGGAAAGTAAAAAGAAACAAAAGAAAATTACTGGTCCTACTCAATCATAAATAATATTTTAGCGCTTCTATTGGAGTACTTAGCATTTTCTGAGAAACAAGTAGATGCACCTAGCTATGGTTTTAACCCGCTTAAGGGATCCATCAGTTTAACGGGTCTTTTATAGGTTATTACTTTGAACCTGTTCAATCCGGTGGGTTTGATCCATTTAAAAGAAAAAAAAATGCAAAAAATAAAAAAAAGTGAAATATAATATAAATTAAGATTGAAAATTGAAAAATTAAATAACATTAAAAATTAAAAATTTAAACCAAATTCATGTAAATAGGATATTTTCTATTTACTAGTCTTATTAATAACATAAGAAATAAATATGTTTTAAAACAATGATCACTAGTATTATCGTCACTATTATCTTAAAACCATCACCATTACCATAAATCTTATCAATGTAACTATCAATACTTTACACCTACTTACCTACTACCACCACTACGATTACCATCCCCTAATTGTTATTAGTAGTGTTATTGCCATTGTATTTATTGCCAATGTTGCTATATCACCACCAGCTGATCTATTAGCTTATATCATCATCACAATCATTATTAAAGCTACCATTTTCAACACTAACAATAATAACACTAGGACCACAACAATAATGATTATGACCACCACAGTATTGGTGCTAACAATAGTAACAATAGAGGTGTTGTTAGTAGTGGTAATAATATTAGTATTGATTGCAACTATACCAGAAATTGTTGTGTATTGAGGGCAATCATAATGCTAGTGTAGGGTTATAGGGGTGATACTAATAGTAGTGATTGGTAATGGAGTAATTGTTATGGTGGTGGGATTGAAGGAGTCATGTTATGATACGGGGATGGTGTGAAACAAGATTATATTAGTACTTCATTCTATAACTAACACAATACACAATGATGCTATATAACAATATAATGAAAATAATTGACTAATGTCTTGCAATTGAATTTTATGGAAAGTAAATAATAGGTTATTCTAAGTAATGGTTATAATTAAGGACTAATTTCACTATTTCCATTTTTAAAATTAAACAGGCCTTAGAAGTTAAATCCATTACATTAAGTATAATGTATTAATTATGTATTGGGATGTCTATTATATATTTTTTTTCCCCTAATTCCTGTATTATAATACACGTATGTACTTCCTAACTCCTTGACACTTGGAAATATTCCTATATATATATATATATATATTTGGCCAAATTCGTATAAATATGTGAAACGAAATGTTATTTGCAAATAAAAACCGGCAGTGGTCCAATCAGAAAATATAGAAAAATGTGGTGGTCCAAACTACTAGATTATTTCAATGAAAGCATCCACAACCAGTTATTAAGAACGGACAAGGAGACACACAAACCCGTACACATGCAAACTCTTGCTGTGATTGGTGATGAGAACACAACATTTCCATCTCGTATGCATCAAACAAAGATAAAACCACTTAAAGGAGTAAGAACATCCATAGAAGTAGCGAGGTATTACTCGCGATGTCAGGATGATTATTACAATTTCATCGAAAAATTATCGAGAAAAAGGTGCATGCAGGAAATTATATAAAGAAAAGTCATGAAGACTCATGACCGATGAGCCCTGTTGCCATTCTTTGACTTGCCGTTGTGCCGGGCATCAACTAGAGATCTCCTCTGAAATTATAGTAGAGACAACTATTTGGTTTTATGTGTTTCAAAGTTGATGACCAGCAAACATCTGAGATTCCTAGGACCGAGAAAGTACCTCAGTCCTAGCACCATGCTTAGCTTAGCTTGTCATGACCCATGAAGAGATGTTTGCCAATAATCTTCCATCTCCATCAGATATCAGAAACCGATGGCCGACCGATTGCTATATCGGTTTCTTAGCGTGAAAACTAGTGAGGGAGTGTGGACATAGTCTGTAGCTTTATATAGAAAATGAGGGTAAGTGGAGTCATGATGTAGAAACTGGATAAGTCTGGCAATTTATCGAAAATATTCACTACTTTTTGTTTTAAATTCTTCATGGAAAATGTTGCATGGTAGGAAAGTAGGGAATAGTTTTAAGGGTTGTTCTGACTAGATGACAATCCTGCCCTCATATGCTTACAGAATCATATGGATTTCTGTATCAGCACTCTTGTATTGTCTGCACTACTTGGAAAAGATTTTAGCTTAGTGTTAGCAGTATTATCTCATTTAGAAACCTTTCAAATAAGCAATAAAGTGGCAGTCTTATTGCATTTTGCATGTGAAAATTGATATTATCTAATGTCTATATGTTAATTTTTATTACAAGGTATGAGTGAAGGAATATGAATGTGGTGCTTACAAAAACCAAAAAAAAAAAAAAAGGAATATGAACGTGGTAACAATGGAAAAGGGAAAAAGAAAAAAATTAAGAACATGTTGCACTATTTAATTAAAAGTATAAAAATCTTGTCACCATTTAATTAAATGTGCATCAAACGCGATACTGTGTTTTTTATATGCTGTGCTGTTATACTCTTCTTATGCTGCATTATTCTGATAACTAAATCATATATTAATTTGTTTGCGTAAGGTATAGAGTGGAGTAAACTATTCAGGATATTTTTTAGTCATATTTGAAGATATTCAGATAGCAAATCAAAATTTTGTCCTGAAATTATAAGGCCAAATGTTGGATGCCTACTCTCAAGATTTTGAAATGAGAGAAAACTCCAACTATTTCAATATCTATATATTTCATCAGTAAATCAGTTAGATTCACATTTATCACATTAAATTGAAACCTGGCTAAGTCTAAGGATAAAAACTCCATTCGTCTCCAGACAACAATCTTTTCACGGAGGATAAGGATGTCAAAATTGATGGGATAAGATAGCCGGTTACGACTCTTTATTGCGGTGTTTCCTTTTGATTATTGGAGATTCTTTACGTTTATGTATTCATTAAGTTAGTGGAATCACTAACTGGCACTCATCCTCTGCCTCTTTTATGACAAATCCTCATAATCCTGCTTTTAGTCCACTAAACCCATTGTCTGCGGCAGAATCTGCTTTTGATGAGCACCACACACTTTTTCTTTTAAACAATTGCATGCACACGTGGTAAACCAAGACCATAGATCTTGTACGCCCACCTATTGTTAGGCATCCATTCAAATCCGCCTCGAACCGATTTTAAATCATCTGTTTATAGATTGGTGATACAGTCAATCATGATCGGCTTGTGAGTTGACGGTTCCGGATCGATTCACTAGATTTTGCGGTTTAATGATTGTTTTAGTTTTTTTTTTAAATTTCTTTAATACATTAATAATTTCTAATAATATGATTTCTTTTTTTAAGTACCTAATTCATTAATAATTTTTAATTAATTTTCGACTTAATGTGATTTGAATTTTTTTACTTCAAATTTTATTTTATTTTTCTTATATTTAAGTTCTTAACATTTGATAAGTTTTATAAAAAGAATTTATATTAACTGAAATTGAATTTTCTATCTATTCTTAATACATAATTAATTTATGATTAGTTATCTATTATTAATTTGATGATATTATTTTTAAAAAAATTATTCTTCATCAACGCAAATAAAGTAGTTTTGATATGTAATGACTTATTATATATTATTAAATTATTTTTTCTAACTTAGTGGGCTCTTTTTTCTCTTTCTCTCTCTCTCTCTTTTTTTTTTTTTAAGAAGGTGAATCGACAGAGCCAACCCTCTAATTCAGGCAATTTCGCTCTCCTAAACTGCCTAAGCCCTTAAAGACTAGTGGTTTGCTAAGGCAATTCGGCCTGCTTACTTTTGGGTTTGTTCACGGTTCGAAATTGGCCATTACTTAGGTCTAAGCCTACTTATCTTATTTCAGCTTGCATGGGATATAACTACCAAGGCAATAGACATGTAGTAAGTAATAAACATTTCATAGCCTAGTCACTGGATTAACATTAATCATAAAGTGCTTGCATTGGTAAAATTGTATTTTTAGGCAATGTGAATAGTCACTAGGTGTAAACTAGTTAAGTTAAAATGGTATATTATTGAGTCTGGTTCAGGTTTTGACTTTAAAATACAAAACTCAATTAGTATAGGATTTTTATGTCAAGCTTGACTTAAGGTAATACTTAACAAGTTCAATATTGATTGAATCAAACTCATTTAAGCTAAATCTATTATGAAAAAGAATATATTTCTTTTAGCAAAAACAATATTGATGTCTAAACTTTGAGTCAAGCTCCATTAGCACTTCAGTTTGACTTGAGTTGGATTTCAACTCACATGCTTATCGAGTTAAATATTATGAAGTTTAAATTCAACTTGACAGTCAATTGGAGTAATTTAAGTTTAAACTTGACTTAATCATAGTCAAAACTAAACTCGAGTAAATGACAAGGTTGCATCTAAGTAGCTTGCAAATTCTATTTATACCTTAATAGAGACTTCTTACACCTTATTAGTTCATTTCTATTGTGCCATATTGGTTGCCCTTACTATATATGAAAAGATTTTATGCTTCTTTTTTGTGTGTTTGTATATACATAGCTTATTATGTATTTCTATCTATCTAAAATGCAATGTCTGAAAATTTATTTGACCTTTTAAGCTATTTGGGTTTGAAGCCTAATGTTTTAATTTGTTTTCATCTATCTTATCAACATTATCATGACTTGTGATTTGGAAATGAGAGTTTAAAAGTAAAAGTTCACATGCTCTTAAGGAAAAAAGATTTAAGAATTGGAAAAAAAAAATGTCATTTTTTATAAGCTAAATAAATAAAAAGTTAATAAGTTTGACTTTACATGGATCTACTAACTATTTGATTTTGTAGAGGTTACATATACTTTCATCATTTTGTTGATAAAAACACAATTTAAAAACACTACCAAAATGATATCCAAAACCCAAACCAAAAGGGCTAATTGAGTTTTCTTACAATGCGCAATAACTAATAGTATTTTGACGTGTTTAGATAGGAAAGAACTATGGCGTATATAGGCCTTTTTATTTTCTCGATGGAGCATCCTTTTCTTCTACTGTCCGTACTCATTTTTAGTCGGACATTCATATTCATTTTCATTTTTATTTTCAACTTTTTAGATTTAAACTATTAAATTCACAATTAATTTAATGACCCAAATTTAAAGAAATATAAATTAAGGATAGAATAGAGTGTGAAACTGATCTTATAAAAAATAAAGATGAAACTAAAAAAAATCCTTAAAATTAAAATATTCAAAAATCATAAATTATCAATATAGAGGGACAAAATAATTTTTAATATGAATCTACTTTTTCTTTTCCTTTTCCTTTTCCCCTTTCCTTTTTTCTTTCCTATATGCATACTTTAATTTGAAAAGGAAAAAACTTATTGGTCATCATGAACTAACATAAGATCATTCTCAAGGTTCCTTTTTTTAATAAACCTCCCACCTCTCTCTCTCTCTCTCTTCCCTCGGCAATACTTTAATGAACTAGAAACAAATTTAAAGTTATACATCAAGTGCTTAAAGGGCCTAATCTACAAACAACAAAGATATAAATGGAACGGGACATGGATAACCTGTAACTACGATTCATTCTTATTTTCCTTTAGGATGCAGCCAATTCGCATCGTATTTATTTTTCGTTCGACATAAGAAAATACACAAGAAAAGGCCTTTTGAGCTCTACATTGTCGTGAACTATATTTTCCATATTCTAGGATGGCCTCCTTAGACCTTATAATGAATATCTTGCCAACACTAATTAAAAACTTATAAGTCAAGTAATTCAAAAAGGCTCATAAGTATTTATTAGCTTAATTAACAAAATCATGAAGAACATAAGAAAAACTTATAAGAGTTCTTTAATGGTTGAAGCCATACTCCTATTCTCAACTTCAATGGAAGACGTAGAAATCGTAACTTGTCTCTTTGTCTTCCACAAAATTAACCAAGTACATAGAAAGTTGCATGAAAAATGAGACAAATATAGCCAAATACAAATTGGCTTATTTGTTGAACCACAGAGGCAAAATCTAGTTGGGTAAATTGTTAAATACAATAAACAACCAACAAACCTTCAAAAAACAGAAGAAACAGGAAGAAAATCCCCTATCACATGATCCATGTGGAAGTTTTGAAGCAATGGAGTTTTAGTAGGTTTTGTTGTAGTTGATCTACTATCATAAGAATATCAACAAAAAAGTTTCTTTAAGCATAAAAACTAGTAGGAGTTCAAAAATTCCAATTCCTAAGGGAAACCACACATTTCCAAGTTCTTTAATTGTAAATATACAATCAAATGCTTACTTATTAATATCATCAATTCCACTAGCACATCTGCTTCTGATAAAACATCATCAACATATACTTATATAGCTACTATGCTATTGGGTGAATAAATAGAGACACTTTGATTGGTGAAAACCCAAAGATATAATAAATTTGTAAATTATTTATTCCACTAGTGTAGAGCTTGTTTAAGGCCATAAAGTAGCCTAACAAACTAGTTGTCTTAGAGCAGCTAAAGATTAACCCTCAGTTGGTTGCATGTAAATATTCTCATCTATATAAGCATGCAAGAAAACCTAATTCACTTTAAGTTGGTGAATGTTAACATGTGGCTTTCCTTTCATTCTAGAAAGTCAAAACTCCATTATTTTCAGTTATCAACAAAATGATGGTAAAGAGAAGTTATTTTCTTACAGTAACTTTTGGATGGTTGAGAATGAAAGCTATAATATATAAATTAAGAGTTTTTTTTTTCATTTTCGGTATGTAATAACAAATTGTAACATTCCATTAGGAAAATCTCTCAAAGAAGTTAAACCTCTTGTATTCTCTTTGTTTTATGAGAGTTTTTATGTTAGGATATATAGTGGTGTGTTTATATTATTCGAGTGAAGTGGGACTTTTGTATTCCCATCATATATCAAGTTTTTAATAGCCGTATTCTCATGTGGAAATAAGTAATACACTTGCACTAGTACTTTTGCTATATTTATGATTTGTTTATAACAAATTGGTATCAAAGCTTTTATAGTGTTCTATGAAGACTCTTTGAAAAAAAAAAAAAACCCTAAGGGCAATAATGAAATTTGACATTCAGCAGTTCGATCAACACATTAACTTTGGTACATGGAAGGTCTGTATGTTGGCTGTTTTGGTGCAAAAAAATTTAAACTAGCACTTTTTTGAAAATAAGAAAAACCTATCACAATGAAGGATTTTGAGTAGGCTAAGATCAATGATAAAGCTCTTTCTACTATTCAGTTATGCATCATAGATGATGTATTGCAAAAAGTTCTTTTTGAGACAACAACAACAGCGTTGTGGACAAAGTTGGAGTCCTTATACATGAAAAACATGGTGGCGAATTGTCTTGGTATATTGCAATGCCTTTACATACTTTGTATGGATAAAGATACATCCATTAGATCATAAATTTCTAAATTCACTTCACTGATCATGGAATCAAAAAATATGGACAAGACATTCTCAAGCGAGCAACAAGCAATGATGTTACTTTGTTCTTTACCTCCCTCCTACAAGCATTTCCAAGAAACGCTTATATATGGTCGTGAATGTATAAAGTGGTGAGGTTAAGTCCAATCTTTTAAGTTGTGAGAAGATGAAGTAGAATAATAGTGGATGTGATGATTTTACAGTTAGCTTGTTTGTTAGAGGAATATCAAAGGAGGTTGGTTTAAGTAGTTTTAGAAGAGGAAAGTCTAGATCTAAGTCTATATATTGTAAAGGAAGACGTGGATACTATAAGAAAGAAGGGCCTAGGAAAGCAGAATGTTCAAAGCTTAAAGAAAAGAATGACATAAATTCAAATAATGTAGTAAGTATTGCTAAAGGTACTGGAAACATTCCTTCTGTATCAACTAATTTAGTTGTTGATGCATGGATTATTGATTCTTGTTGCTCCTACCACACGTATTCGATCGAGAATGGTTTACAACCTATTAATCAATTGATGGTGGTATTGTCTTTATGGAAAACAATATGTTTTTTAAAAGTTGTTGGCATTGGTACAGTTCGAATCAAGATGCATGATGGAGTTGTGAGAACCTTGATTGATGTTCGACATATAATAGACTTGAAGAAAAATCTTATTTCTTTAGGAACTCTTGATTCTCAAGGGTTTAAGTATTCTACCAAAAGTAGACTTTTTAAAGTCTCCAAAGGTGCTCATTAAGATTAAAGGAAATTCAATCAATGGTCTGTACCTATTCAAAGGTACCACTATTGTTGGATCTACAACAATATAATCTTCTCTTGATACTGTTTTGGATTCTACCCATTTGTGGCATATGCGTTTAGGGCATAAGAGTGAAGCATGAATGTTTATTTTGAGCAAACATGACTTATTAGGTGATAATAAAATTGAAAAGCTTGACTTTTGTAAACATGGTATTTATGGGAAGTAGACCAGTGTCAATTTAGCACTGCTATTCGTAAGACCAAGGGAAAAGTTGATTATATTCACTCTAATTTATGGGGTTCAATGATTGTCCCATCAAAAGGTGGTGCTAGGTATGTACTAACTTTCATTGGTGATTTTTCAAGGAAAGTTTGGTATATTTTTTGAAACATAAGAATGATGTCTTTCCCACTTTCAAGAAGTGGAAAGTACTTATTGAAAATCAAAGTGGCAAGAAAATCAAGTGTCTTTGAACATGCAATGGTTTAGAGTTTTGTGAGAGACAATTTAATGAGTTCTATGAAAATGAATAAGTTAAATTCTCTTAAGCAATGTGTTTTGATGGTAACAAACATCAAAGTTAACTAATTAAGTTTTTTGAGTTAAATGTTTTCAAGATAAAAGCTAGAAGGAAATTTAGAAGCTATAATAGGCCACTGACTTCAGTTAGAAGGAAACTTAGAAGCTATTCTTAAACTGAAGATATAAGTTAGAATTAATCTTAGAAGTATTCAGTTGAAGCTAAAAAGATGTTTCTAATAACTTAGAAAATTATTTAGAAGCTTGGACAGAAAAAATCTCGAAGCTAAACAAGTTGAAGAACTTAGAAGCAGACTTAGGAGGTATTATGTAGTTGAAAATGAAGAATAACAAGACTTAAAAGCTAACTTAGAAGCTGTAATAGAAGAACTATAGATCGATCTATCTAGAACTTATTAATTCATAGAGATTTTGTTTGTTTTCTTGCGTATCAAGGCCCAGCTCCACTAGATATGTGTATTTAAGTAATATACTATCTTATTCTACTAAAGTAAGATGGACAAAATGTAAACCTTAGGAAATCAGTAGTTGAACCCTAACTCAAGTTCGAGTGTCTTAAACTGTATAATAAGTCGATAAAGCTAGTAATAATAAAAGATTGCGAAGTTTAATAAATCAAATATAACACCGATAACAAAACCCTAGGAATTGATCGAAACTCTAAATCGTGTATTAAAACCCTAAAACTGATTTATGCACCATTAATCAAAATTGAACCCGAATTTGTTCGAAACCTTAAAATTATAAACATAAACTTATAAAATAGTTAAATATTACTTGATAGTGATATATGTAGACACCTAATTTTTGCCTCTCTATAGTCCTAATTTTTATTTTTACAAAAAGGGTCCTAATTCAAAAATAAAAATAATAGAAAAATTAATAAAAGATAAAAATAATAAAAATTTAACAAATGATGAAAATACCAAAAAAAATAAGAAAAGAAAAAAATTATTATAAAGAGTTTTGTAGATTTTTAGGAAGTAAATTATTTTAGAGAAAATAGTTTTAGTTTTAGCTTAGTTAAAAAAATTTTAAGGAAGCGTGTAGTTTAAGTACAATTTAATTGAACTGAATGTCAAGGCACAGACCAACGGCCTAATGGATAAGCATTGGAGTATTAGAATGGACTTAGTTTGAGGTCTTAGGTTCGAGTCTCGCCAGGTACCTATATCTTTATTTTTCTATCTTTGCAAAAGCGAGATGAAAACGGGATTCATATATGATTAAATCATTTGAATTTAGTTTGATTTTATTAAATTAGATTTAAATTAATTTGGATTTAGTTTGATTGTTATCGAATCAGATACAATAGATATATCCAGATATGATTTGGACCTTAAAAACACCCACACATGTGCATATAAAAGAAGAGACAATAGAAAAAAGAATCCACTTTTTCACACAACAGAATCCTTCAATGACAAAAACACACATCCACCGACTAAAAAAAGCTAACCCCTTGCTGACCACCTATCCGTTCGCAACAGCCAAATAGAAACTCTAAATACAACCAATCAACAATCCGCTTTCAAACGACAACAAAACAGAAACTCCATACACACGCGCTTGATATCACGTACGGATCATCAATACTGACCCTCATACACACGCGCTGTAGATCACATACGGATCATCAACACTGACCCTCACACCACGTTGGCAGCATAGCGGACAGCAGCAAACAGGACAGCAGCGAATAGAACAGCAGCACAGCGGACAACAGCGAACAGAATAGCAGCATAGTAGATAGCAGCGAACAGAACAGCAGCACAGTGGATAGTAGCGAACAGGACAGCAGCAAGGCGGACAACATCGAAGTAAACTCAGATAATAATCCGAGACCAATAGCCACACGCAACAGCAACTTTGTTATACGCCAACCATCGTCCTTTACCACGTAATCAAGAAGTTCAGGTCGTTTCTTTCCAATTTCAAAATTGTTTGTTTAATTGCTTATTTATTATTGTTATATTATTAATATTATTATTTAGATTTTTAGTTATTGAATATAATATATACGAATATGAACATATTAGTTTTAGGAGATTTTATTCTTAGTCTTTTATATATAGATAATTGTTTAATAATAATAATATATGTATATGTATATATTAATTTAGGTATTCTTCTTTTAACATTAGTTTTCTTAATTAGATAAATTAAGTATTGATTTAAGTGAA
>JAMXBB010000005.1:34755398-34823784 GCA_024138015.1 Lumnitzera littorea
AGAAATAATAAAAATAATAATGGCAATAATAATAATAATCATAATAAAGCTAAAATCTCAAAAATAGGAAAAGTATGCTCAAAATAATAAAAATATCAAATATATGGTTTAAATAATTATTAAATCATAAATATATTAAGAAAAAGCGAAAATTAATATTTTATAATTTTTAAACTTAAAAAGTAAATTTTGTGATATTTTTATATCATAATTTAAACTACAAGTTATAACGTCCAAAACGGACCTCGTTACGAGAAAATACGCTCAAAAATGATCAAAATGGACTATAAGTTCATAACAATCCGAACTAAAACGAAAAAGTTATATGCGATTCGATGAAAAGCTCGAGTTGGTAATTTCACATGACTAGGTGAGATAGACCTTACAAATTATAATACTAGTTAGCTTTAAATTCCTAAACTTACAAATTTTTATTATTCTCAGATGATTTTGATATAGACCCTAAACTGCCACGAAACTACTATGACCCCTGAGTTAACCATGATTGAGTGAGTTTTTCCTAATGATTCTATACTTGTTTGTGTTTGTAGTTAGTAAATATAAGTTATAATTTATAAATGAATGTGTATGGGGTTGGGTTATGCTTGTGCATGATAATTGTCGTTGATGGTGAATTTACTTTAAACTTCAATAATATAATGATTGTTGCATAATAGATTTACTAAGAATTGTTTGTTTGTGACTTAGAATAATTATTGAATAAATAAGACTTAATTTTATTCAACTAGAAAAAAGTTAACTTGGATTATGCATAAATCATGCACTGCATAACTAATTCCGGCAGTCACATTACACGGAGGTAACGTGAGGCCATACGTGGGTTGATTATTGATTGTGATAGATTTCGTACGGTGCACATGTGTGATATGACTTTACCCTGGCCTGCGGGATGACTAGGAGTTGGAGGCACCAACCGCCTGGCTAAGGGTTGAGTCCGGAGGCCTTCGTTTAGAGGTGAGTAAGGGTTGCGTGAACCTACTCACAATTATATGTAGAACTCGTTTTGATAAAACTGATAATGGATGTACCATTACCTTTTGAATACGAAACGCGGAGTTTCGTTATAAAATAAGTTCTAATATGATACCTGGATCTAACTGTACCGATGAATCTCCAATCTTGACTTCGGAGGGCATTAAATCTGAGTTGCATGTAGTACCTGGTCACTTGCATGTATTTGTTTGGCATACTGTTTGTTATGTATTCATTTGGTTGAACTTAACTGTTGTATAATTTGATTGCTGTATGATTGAGGGAAATTATCTCACTAAGTTAGTTAGCTTATACCCTTGTAGTCTTCTCTCGCAGGTTGACCTTTTTGTAGAGTCGGGCCGTCGCATGCCCGAGGTTAGTTTTCTACACGGGGTCAGTATGGGAGCTAAATATGATCAAAGAGTACTTCTGATAGTTTATAGATTTGAATATGTAATTGTTATACTAGTTTAACTTAAGACATGTTTCAGACTTTGTAGTTGTAAGCTTTTATACAAATAGATCATACGTTATGTTTTTTTATTTATCATGAAATGATATTGTTTAAGCTTGCGCACTCTTGATAGTTAGTAATAGCTGTAGTCTTGTGTATCGTATAAAAGGGTCATCAATTGTAAGGAAATTTAATCAGCAATCTTTTATACGGTATACGACGACTGCCACAACTAGCCCCCTCGAGTCGTGACACAAAATCTTTGAAAGTAGAAGTTAGAAGATTTTCTAGAAGAAGGCTAGATTTTGTATAACCATTAGTGATTTGTGCTTATCTTCGCTAATAACCAAGATTTATCAATTGGAAGCTATTCATAAATATAAGGAGATTTAAATTTTGTAGTGGCCAAATCTTATGGAAGATAATTGCTGGATTTTAACCACTAACATCTCGGATAAGCTTCAAAGAGATTTGAATTACTCAAAGCTTAGTCCAATGAATACTACATTAGCCGTTGTAGTAGATATTTTAAAAACACAAGGAAGTTTTCGAAGAAAGACATGAGAGTTCAATTGAAAAAGTTTACGAAAGGAACATCCTATATCCTTTTACTCTAAATCGCATTAGTTTATTGTACTCTCTTGTTTGGTTGCACCAATATTAGAGAATTTATTCTTTAACTTCTGTGTAATACATGACTGTATTAGGAGAAGACTTCATTGCAGATTTGTGTAGTTTGTAGTAATCTTAAAGGCAGAGTAGCGTGACTAAAGTTTGTTTAAGTAGATTGCACTCTCTTATTTTGAAACAGTGGAACATTCGGTATAGAAGGCTAGATCCCAACAGTAGAGTTGGAAGAGTAGATGTAGGTACAAGGCCAAACTACTATAATTTCTTGTGTTCAAGCTCTCTCTAACTCTTACTGTTGTTTATTATTGTTATCTCTTTATATTTACATATGATTATATCGATCTATATGGCACATATCTAAAAATTTATAGTCATTGTATTAAGTGATTAAGAGGATTCTATTTAAAAAATTTTGTTTGGTATCAGAGCTTTTTTCTCTTATCAATTATAAGAGAAAAGATTCTATAATGGCTAAAAATTTACTTTAATCAATGCTCAAGAAAACCTTTAATCAATGCTCAAGAAAAGAAGCAAGATTTTTTTAATAAGAAACCTAAACATCTTTTGATAAGTGAAATACCACCATTTGAATGTGTCTACTTGTAACACTACTAAGTATGTTTAGGATAAATTGATAGAGAAAAATGAAGGTAAAAAATAGTACAAGAAACAAGAATTAACATTCTTTTGTAGGAATATGAACGCTTTCAATTTCAACCAAAGCAAGAAGATCAAAAGTGTTTTTAATAATTTTGTTATTATTATTAATGAACTAGTTTCTCTTAAAAAGACTTTTCTAATCAGGATTAGGTTAGAAAAATGTTGAGAATGTTACCAAGAGCTTGTGATGCCATGAAGACATACATAGAAGTGGCTTAGGACCTTTTAAGACTTACATTTAATGAGCTAAGGTGTAAGTTGATGCCATATGAGTCTAATTGCAACATGATGATGAAATTAATAGCAAAAAGAAGGCTATGACATTCAAAGCTAAGGTTGATATGGAAGAATCAGGTAGCGGTGTTTTAAGTGATGAGGAGTTCAACTTGTGAGCAAGGAGTTTCAATCGTGTATTAAGAAAGAAAGGTAAGAAAATTGTAGATATTAAAAAATTTAACTCATCTCATGGAAAAAATGATGCAAGAAAATCTTGCAAGTTAAAAGAGGAGACAAATGAGAAGAAGAAAGAAAAGAAGGAACTTCAATGTTATGAATGTAGGAAACTAGGTCACATCAAATATGCGTGTCTTGTGTTAGTCAAGAAGCTTAAAAAGTTAAAAAAGAGTAAAAACAAGAAGAAGGAAATGATGGCTATGTGGAATGATTTGGATGAATCTCAAAGTGACTTAGAATAAACTATAGAAGAAGAAGAGGAAGAATCTAACCTCTATTTAATGGCAAATTTTGAGGTATGTTCTAATTTAGATAGCAATTGCTCTGAAAATGGTGATTTATATGATGAAAATGCAAACATTGATAGAAGTGCTAGCTAAAACTCGACAAAAGAATTTTAAATTGAATTAAGAAAATGTAGCCTTAAAGAATGAAAAGGAAGTGTTAAGTCAGACTAAAAAATTGGTTGTTGATGAGAATGATAATGAAAATTTATATGTTGAAAAAGAAGCTCTAGTAAATGAGAATCAGATTCTAAATGAAGAAACAAAGCTTCTAAAGTAACAGTTGATGATTTATCTGAATCTATTAAAAGTACTCTCATTAAGTTTAATGAAAGTAAAGAAAAGTTGAAGATGTTGATAGTAAGCTAAAGAGTTAGTGAATCTAGATAAGGACTTAGACTTGAAGTACAAACATCAAAGAGTTCTTCAAAGATGGTGTTTATCAAAGTAAGAGATGCTGTATAGTTAGATAATGTACAAGTAAGAACAGATGAACAACTTAAAAGCAAAGTTAGAAGCTTCGTTGCTTAATCTAAGAGATATCTAAACCAAGTTAGAAGCTATTCTAATCAACTTAGAAGGCATAGTAAACATGTTAGAAATTATCTGGTAAACCAAAAGAGGTACAATTTTGTATCCCCCAATGCTTGCTTCATTTGTAACAAGATTAGATACATAGACATTGCTATTATAAAAATTATGAGCTCAGTAACGATCACACAAAAAGAATTAATGTTATAAGCTTCACTTTTAGTGAATCCAAGCTTTGCTGGGTCTGTAAGGGTACTTAATCCTCTTGTGATGACTGTTGGAACAAGAAGCTAAGTTTAAAGGAACCTAGTTACTTGATAGTGGATGCACCAGGCATATGAAGGGAGATGCTTTTATGTTCTCAACTTTGGAATAGAGAGAAAAAGGCTATATAACATTTGGCGACAATGGTAAAGGGAAAATAATTGGAGTTGGTAATATTGGTAACTTTCCTTATTGTATTGAGCATGTTTTACTTGTGAAAGATTTGAACATAACTTATTAGGCATCGGTCAAAAGTGAGATAAAGGTTACAACACTGTTTTTGAGAAAAATAAGTGTATTGCATTTAATAAGGCATCATCTGATAGACAATTATTTGAAGGATTCAGGGAAGGTAATATTTATGTGATTAAACCACATATTTGTTGATAATTACTCATTAACTCTATCTGATAGTATATTTTTATGGCACAAAAGACTCAGGCATGTGAATTTCTTTAAACTAAAAATGTTGTCCAAAATTAATCTGATAAATGGATTGCCAAAAATCAGTGATAATGTTCAATTAAATTGTGGTTCTTGTGCTATAAATAAGATAGTTTCAGCTACACATAAGAGTAAAAATGTAATCTCAACCAATAGACCCCTTGAGTTATTACATTTATCTTGTTTGGACCTATACGAACATTAAGTCCAAGAGGAAATAAGTATGGACCTGTAATTGTTGATGACTTTTGAAGCTTTACATGGTTGTTATTTTTACAACATTAAAGTAGTGGATTTAAAGCCTTTGAAAGTTTTGCTAAAAAAGTACAAAATGAAAAGGATTGTTGCATTGCTAGCTTAAGATTAGATCATGGCAAAGAGTTTGAGAATCATGAATTTGCTACATTTTGTGATCAAAATGGTATTAATCATAACTTCTTAACTCTCTACACTCCATAACAAAATGAAATCATAGAGATAAAGAACAGAACTCTACAAAAAATGGCTAAGACTATGCAAAATGATAATGTAATTGCTAAACATTTTTAGGCAAAAGCCATCTCAATTGCATGTATATAATAAATAGAGTTCACATTAGGCCTTTAACTAAAAAAATTGCATATGAGTTGTATAAAAGAATAAAACCTACTATTTCTTGCTTTTATACTCTTAGATGCAAATGCTTTATCAAAAAGTTGAATGTTGACCTTGGAAAGTTTGATGAAAGAGCCAATGAAGGTGTTTTTTTTTTGGGTTATTTATTTAATAATAAAGCATATAGAATTTATATAATAAATCAACAAAAGTTATTGAAGAATCTATTAATGTTAAGTCTATTGAAGATGCTGACAATATTTTTAACGAGGATGATACTAACTCTAAAAAGAAAAAGAATTCTCATGACTTAGAATTTAAATAAGAAGGTGCTAGTGCTCAACTAGTGGCTACACAACCGAACATGGAAGGTACAACAAGAAACTTACAAGGTAACCCAAATCCTTCTACAAGTAAAAAATGCTGATCCAAATGCTTTGAAATCTTAGAGATTTAAGTCTTCACATCCATAAGAGCCTATAATTGGAGATGTACAAAGTGGTGTTAAAACCGGATTCAGCTATAAGGATATTGAAAACTACTTTGCTATGATTTCTGAAGTTGAACCTAACAATATTAATGAGGCATTATAGGATAGCAACTAGATCAATCTACATAGGAGAAGTTAGGTCAATTTTAGAGAGATCAATTTTAGAATTTAGTGCCAAGATCAAAAGGCAAATCTATCATTAACACTAAATGGGTCCTTAAGAATAAACTGATGAAATAGGTAAAATAGTAAGAAATAAGGTTAGGCTAGTAGGTAAAGAATATTCTCAAGAAGAGGGAATTGATTATAATGGGACATATGTACTTGTAGCTAGGCTAGAAGCATTTTGTTTATTATGTGATTTTTCTTGCTTAAAAAATTTCAAGTTGTTGTAGATGAATGTTAAGAGTGTTTTCTGAATGGCTATATAAAAGAGGAGGTATATGTTCAGTAACCTTCTAGATTTGAAGATTAATTTAAGGAAGATCATGTGTATAAGCTCAAAGAGATATTATATGGACTTATACAGGCACTACTTATCTGGTGTGAAAGATTGAGTAAATATCTAATTAAGAATGACTTTATGAGAGCTAAAATAGATACTACTTTATTCTTGAAACGTTATGGTAATTATTGTCTAGTTGTACAAATTTATGTAGATAACACAATATTTAGTGCTATTAATGAAAAGTATTGCAAAGACTAGGGCAATATGAATGTTTTATCATGTTTAGCCAACGTACTAAAAGGCTTATATAATATATCGGGTGTGGAAGTATGCTAACATTTCTATTGGTAAATAGGTTTTGAGTTAACGTAAGTTGAATTTGAAATGTCCTTCATGGGAGAACTTGATTTCTTCCTTGGTCTTCAAATTAACCAAAGTGATGAAGGAATATTTATACACTAAGAGAAGTATACAAATCAAATACTGAAAAGTTTGGCTTTGATAAAGTTAAGAGTATTGCATCACCTATGTCAACTTCTCCATGTTATATTTAGACTTGAATGGTAAGAAGTTAAATGAGAAACTCTATAGAAGCTTAATAGGATCTCTTTTATACTTAACTATATCTATACTAGATATTTTGTCTAGTGTTTTTATTTGTGCTAGATTTTAAATTAATCAAACTAAAACGCATCTAGCTACTATTAAGAGAATATATAAATATCTTTCTTGCACTTCTAAGTTGGGCATTTGGTATCCTAAAAATTAGAACTTTAGTTTGATAGGATATTCAAATGTTGACTATATAGGATGCAAGAAAGATAGAAAGACCACTTTAGGTGCTTATCAATTTCTAGGTGATAAATTAATCTCTTGGTCATCTAAAAAATAGAATTTAGTAACTCTTTCAACGTTTGAAGCTGAGTATGTATCAATTGGAAATTGTTGTGCACATATACTTTGGATTAAACGGCAATGTCACGCCTCAAACTAGAGAGTTGTAACAGCTGTACTGTGTGAACTGACCTAAGTTAGAAGCTAGCTATTTTAGCTACTAATGTAGGTATAGCTTACACAAAGCATTTAGTACTCCCTCGCTTTAAGCCATCAAATTCTATGTCTAATAGTTATCAACTTATGATGTAACTTTTCAAAGTAGCTTCAAAATATTAAACTTGTGGCTCAAATAACCAAGAAAATTTAAGCTTTACCAATCATTTAGCATAAAAAATCTAATTTTCAATAAAAATTCTAAAACTAAGTTGATGTAAGAAAATATAGCGATTAGTAAAGGGTTTATAAAAAGTCACAAGTTAATAAAGTATAGTAAAGATATACAGAATTGAAAACTAGAGGGTCACTAGTAGAGACCCCATTAGTTTCCTTATAAGTTAGTAAAGCAGACAAATAAATAAGAACATGATCCATTTGTCTTGAATCTTACTCTCTGACCCTGTTCTCTAGTCTTCTAGAACTTGATGTAATATAGGTGAGTTTATTAGAAAACTTGCAAAACAATTATAAGGAAATGTGCGACAACTTACTCAGTAAGTAGGATGGAGACAATAGCATATATCTATCATCAAGTAACCATGGTTTTCAAGCAAAGTTAATTAGAAGTAATGCATGTTCAAGCAAACGCTATTATACGATGTTAACTGGTTGTCATGAGATAAAAGAAATTATGCTCACTCTAATACAGGTTTTGAGGAGTTTAACACCCTACACTTCGCGGATCAAAACCAAACTGAGGCTTATGCAATGGAGAAATACGCTTTACCTGAGACTACCTTTGAACCACGGTCCTCGACCTTACCATGATCTCCTCTCTTGTCACTTAGTTTGATTAAGGGTAGGGAAGGGACCATTTCTGCTATCCTTATTGAATGGTTTGTGTTTAGCTCGAGAATCTTAGTCATTTCCCTTAGTGGGTTACGATGCTGGTTCGATTAGAAGTTAGCTCGAGTTTGAATTATTTTGCCTCTTAAGATAATCAAGCAATTTCACATAATTCAATCAAAGCAATACCATAAAGCAATCAATACATAAAGGCCAATGCTCCATAACAACAATATAATATCCAAGCACATGTGTTGAGCCTGATTTTTACTAAGTTTTATAAGTTTTGATCTAGAGACTAGTTTACGTAAAGAAAATCAGTTTTAAAAATGGTTTTAGAAAAAACAAAGATTGAGTCTAGGGGTTAGTTTTTTAAACCTTACATGTACCACCAATTCTCCGAATCTGGATTTAATTTTTGAAATCACCTCTTAGAAAAAAAAAATCAACATTAAATAAATTGGCTTTTCATTTTTACTAAATTGAGTAAGCTAGAAAGATGGAAAAGCTAAATTTTTCGTTTTTTCATTTTTAACGTTACTTTAGAGGTACTTACATACCTGTTAGTTGAGTTTAAACGTATGTAGTTTTTTCCTTGAAAATGTTAGTAGGTTAGTTGATTTTAATTTAAGAAACTGGTCGGGTTTAAATTATAACTTGATTCAAGTTATTTAAGGAAAAATTTTAAAGGATCCTCAATTTGTTTTTTTTTTTTTTGAAAGTTCTAAAAAGTCCTAATTTAAAAAGTTGATTTCATTTTATTTTTTATTAAGAAAAAGGTTTTCTAAATGGTAAATCATTTACTTCATTTTTTGTTTATTTCATTCTATTCTATTCTAATTTTATTATTTATTATTTAAGTTTTAACTAGGAATATAAAAAAAAAAACGAACTAAACTACTTTATCCCTTTTTTTTTCTTTTTCGTTTTCGATTTTTCTTTTTCTTTTTTGTTACAATATAATGAAATTTACAAGAATAAATAAGTAAATAATGAAATAAATAAAAAAAATTTGTAAAATGGAAAAAGAGGGACGGACCAAAGTAGTAAGCCAATTGGGTCTTGGAACGGGTTTAAAGCGATCTTCCAAGCAAGTTGGATGTAGATTTGGATTGGGTTGGTCTGGAATTCGGGTCATGCTTGGAAGATGAAGGTAGGCTGTACGTAAGGTTGCAATTTAGGGAGTTTTTGACATTAAATTAAGTGGGGAAAGGGAGATTTATGCATTTCTTTTTAGTTTTGAGTGGGTAGGGTGGGTGGGTAGGGTTGGTGGTGTTTATAATTAATGCCTTGGTGTGAGGAGCTTATCTTCGTGGTTTTTGAAGTTGGGGTAGTAGCAATGGAATTGGTTTGGTCATGTAGTGGTTGCTGAAGGGGTGAGAGATGTATGGTTCTAGGTTTTAAGGTATGGGGAGTTTAGCCATAGTGGTGATTTTGAGTGGGGTAGAGTGGTGATGGGTGGTTTGAGGTGGTGGTCATAGTTAGGGTTAGGGCTTTACACTGGCGGGTTATTTCTGGGTGCTAGGATGTAAGACAAGGTATAAGGAAGGTCGATTTTGAGAGTGCTCAAAGTAGGGAGATGTGTGGTGGTGGTGGAGCTTGCTTGAAGAGCTTTGAGCGGTAGTAAAAATGGGGTGGTGGTGTGTATGTAAAAATAGAGTATTTACATTTGTCTCTTTTTGTAGTAAAGTTTGAATAAAACTTCGCCACAAAAATAGAAGGAGACACTATTTTTGCCTTGGGAATGAAATTACCTTAAGAAGCACTATAACTAACTAGCTATCTTAGGCTTGATCCATTGGGGATTTGGCGAGTAGTGAAGTGGAAGAGAGAGAAGGTGCTCTAGGAGTTGGCCGAGACATGAAAGTGGGTTTAGAAAAGTCTATTGCCTAAGGAGTTGACTAGAGAAATTGGTTTGAAACTTGGTCGTGCTCTTCTAGGCTTACTAACCTAAGTAGGAGCGTCTCTAGGAGACTAGTAACCTTAAATTAGAAATCAATTTGAAAGAACATGGTAGTGCTCTTTTGAGCTTATTAACCTAGGCGGGAATGTCTCTCGAGGACTAACAACCCTAAATTATAAATTGATTTGAAAGAACCTAGTAATGCTCCTATGAGTTGACTAACTTAGGCATGAACGTCTTTAAGGGATTGGCAACCTTAAATTGGTTTAGGAGAAGTGCCCTATGGGCTAGCTAAGATTTTAAGAGGAAGAGACTAGAGGGGAAGTGCACTATGGGCTTCATAAGACCTTAAATAGAAAGTGGTGAAGGGAAGTGCCTTACGAGCCGACTAAAATCTCCAAAAGAAGGATTGATGGCTAAGATCCTAAAGGAAATATAAGTTGAGATAGCACTTTTAAAAGCTGGGTAGGACCTTAAAGATGGAACAAAGGGTAAGCGCCTTGTGGCTTAGCTAAGTACCTTAAAGGAGTTATGATAAAGCCTAATGAACTAGTTGGATCACTGAAAGGCAGCTAAGAGGGAGGAAAGTGTCCTATATACTGGTTAGTATCCTGGGAGATGCAAATGCAATGTTCGAAACTAATATGCTAACATTGTATAGAAGTACTTACCCGGTTTTGTTGATAGCACCCAAATTGTTAAACCCTTTCTTTGAAAAGTTTTATCAAAACCAGCTAACTCATTCTTTGAAATGGATTTAACTCTAACTTCTTGTTGTTAACCCAATCAATCTTGACACGAAGTACTTAAAACTCCACTAGCCCTTTTAAGAAGTCATAGAAATTAACCCGATATAGAATGTCATCCATTGTTTCTATTCATGAATCGATTGTCTTTCAAATTTTTTTGAACCGAATTCTTTATCTCTAACCAGTAAATCTCTACCATGAGGTGTTTGCTCATTTGGATCTTGCCTTGCCTTAGAAAATGGATAATAAATCTCCCCATCGAGGAGGATCAATCCATAATAAAGTATTTAAAAGAATTTTATTAATTATAAATGTTCTATATCTTACTTTCATCTTTGTGTTTTCAATGTATGGGTCTTATTTAAATGGAGTAAAAGATTGGGGACCTATTAGTGGAGAAAAAAGAGTAATGGAGGTGATTCCAATGTTGATAACTGCTAAGGATACCAACTTTGCTTGTAGAAGATGAAAATTAAACCATAGTATTTGATGTTTTTGTGTTTTAAGTAAGAATTTCCATTAATTTTCATGGGTAGTATAATTTTATTACATCAACATTTACAGGATCCCTTAACTTTAGGCCATGCATCTGTGATAAAATTAAAGCCCCTCTTAGTAACACATGCTTCACGATATAAGGACTTATGTAATTGGGGATGAATTTCCCTCGAGAGTCTTGTGCATTGGGGAGAGCCTTTCTCAACACTTTATCACCCTCCTTGAAGTTCTAGAGCTGTACCCTTTTGTTAAAAGCTCGAGCCATTTTTTGTTGGTAACATTGATTATGATACAAGGCTATCAATCTTTTCTCATCAATCAAATTCAACTGCTCAGTGCGTTACTTCACCCAATCAGCCTCATTTAACAAAGTTTCTGATAGCACTCTCAAAGACAGGATCTTAACTTCTATTAGTAATACTGCCTTAGTGCCATATACTAAGGAATAAGGCATTGCACTAATTGATGTTCTGATGGAAGTTTAATAGGTCATGAGTGCAAATGGAAACATCTCATGCCAATCCTTGTATGTAACAACCATGTTTTCAATTATTCTTTTGAGGTTTTTGTAGGTTGCTTTGATAACCCCATTCATTTAGGGTCGATAAGGTATAGAGTTCTTGTAGATGATCCTGAACTATCGGCATAATTTAGACATAAGCTTATTGTTGAGATTTGTACCATTTTCGATGATGATAATTTCTGGAGCCCTGTATTGAGCCAAGATGTCCCTCTTGATGAACTTGACTACTATCCCTTTAGTGACACGTGAATAGGATGAGGCCTTAACCAACTTACTAAAGTAATCAATGGCGACTAGTATGAAGAGATGACTATTGGATGCCTTCGGAGTAATTGGACTGTTGATGTCTATTCTGCACATCGAAAATGGCCATGGTGTAGAGAGCATGTGTAATTCTTGAGGCGAGGCCTTTATCTTGTTTGCATAAACTTGGCACAAGTGACAATTCCTGATGTGCTTGATGTAGTCGCCTTCTATGGTTGACTAATAGTATCTTAGCCTCATAATCTTCTTAGTGAGCATGTAACCTTTCATGTGAGTGTTACATACTCCTTTATGTACTTCCTTTGTCAAAACCTCGGCCTCTTTGTCATTTACACACCTTAGAAGCTTACCTTTAAATGATCATTAGAACAAGGTGGTCTCACTTATTAAGAATCGAGCAGCTAACCTTTTAATTGTCTTTCTGTCCTTTTTCTTAGCTTCATTGGGGTACGTGCCTTGTTGTAAGATCATTTTGATGTCATGATACCAAGGCTTTTCATCATGTGTACCTTCGATTGCCAAATAGAAGGCAGGTTTTTCTTTAACTTCAATTGTGAGTGATAGAATTTTGACCTCACTAGATATTTGGATCATGGACGCCGGAGTAGCTAATGCACCAGCAAATTGATTCTGAGCCCTCGATAGGGGAGTGAACGTAATTTCTTCAAATTTCTCCATTAATTCAGTCAAGTGCTAATGATAGGGTATTGATTTAGGATCCTTTGTTTTATATTCTCCTCGAGCTTGACTAATAATGAGTGAAGAACCCCCATATACTTCTAACTCCTGAATATCCTTATCCAAGGCATTTTGAGTCCCATGATACACACTTCATATTCAACAATATTGTTGATGTAAGGGAAAATGAGCCTTATAACTATAGGGAACTACGTACCTTTTAGGGATATCAATGTTACCCTAATTTCACACCCACACATATTAACAGCTCCATCAAAGAACATCTTCCATCTTGGGAGCTTTTCACTATTCTCTTCATCAAAATCTCTCTCAGCTACTAAGATGTCTTCATCTGGGAATCTAACTTATGCGTCTTGGGGAGTATCTTTAGATGGATTCTTTGCTGGTTGATTTGCTAGGGCTTACCCTTTGACTGAATTGGTTCATATATATGATGTTGAACTCTGACAGTAACATTTGGCACTTTAAAATTCTACCAATCAGGGACGGCTTTTCTGCCAAGTACTTTAGGGGATCATGCTGAGTTAGCAATTCAATATGGTAATAGAGTGTGTATTGTCTTAGCCAATGCATAACCAAAACCAAAGCACAACATGTTCTTTCGCTTTCAGAATATTTTTGTTTCCCTTCTATAAACTTCTTACTCAAGTAGTATACGGCTCGTTCCTTTCCTTTCCTTTGTCATCTTTCTAATCGAGCATATACCCTATGGATTCTGATAATATGGTTAGGTATAGAAACAACAGCTTTCCAGGTTTTAAAGCTACCAAAATTGGAGGGTTAATGAGGCATTCCTTGATTGTTGTGAAGGCTTCCTTGCATTCTTCTTCCTAATTTATCTTGGCATTTTTCTTTAGCAATTTAAATAAGGGACGGCATCTATCTATAAGCTAATATATGAATTGGGCTATGTAGTTTAAATGACCTAATAAGCTTCTGACCTCTTTAAGTGTGCATGGAGAGGGTAAGTTGATTATTGCTTTAACTTTATTGGGATCCACTTTGATGCCCCTTTGGCTAATTAAGAAACCCAATAATTTCCTTGATGTTACTCCGAAAGCGTACTTCTATGGGTTCAGCTTCAATTGGAACTCTCTTAACTTATCGAACAACTTCCTCAGATTATTCACGTGATTTTTCCCCTCTTTGGATTTCGCAATCATATCATCAACATATACTTTAACTTCTTTGTGCATTATGTCATGGAAGATTGTAATCATTACTCTCTGGTAAGTTTCCCAGCCATTTTTGAGTTCAAAAGGCATTACTTTGTAGCAAAATATACCCCAAGTTGTAATGAAAGCTGTCCTAGCCTTATTTTCTTTGGACATTCAGATTTGATTATGTCCAAAGAATCTATTCATAAAGGAGAAGAGATGGTTCCCATTTGTATTACTTACCAAGACGTCAATATGGGGCAAAAGGAAGTTATCTTTACATGTTGTTTGATTGAGGTCTCAAAAATCTACGTATACTTTAACTTTTTTGTTTTTCTTCATCACCAGCACAATGTTGGTCACCTACTCAAGATAATTAAACACTTTAATGAAATCGACGTCTAGTAACTTTTTGATTTCTTCTTTAATCTTTAACAAGATATTTGGTTGAATTCTCCTTAGCTTCTACTTCTTAGGTTTGATATCTTCTTGTATGGGTAAGCGGTGGACCACAATTGATGGATCTAACTCAGGCATATCTTCATAAGACCCTGTAAACACTTTTTGATACTCAAACAGTAGTGCAGTTATTTTTGCTTTCTGCTCTTCTTTCAAGTTCCCTCTAATCTTCAAATTCTTAGGGTTATCGTCAGTCCCAACATTAACTATCTCAGTTGGCTCCTCAATGGAAATTCTACCCATTTCATGTCTTTGCCAGCTCCCTTGTATCTTACCATTGTCATTGACATCACCCCTGACAACTAACCCAGTAGGATCGGAAGTGATATCAATATTTTCATCTTTTATTTGTGCGAGGCATCCTTAGCTTTTATTTAGAGCATTGGATTTGGGCTAAAAGTGTGTAAAGGAAAGAGTGTAAGTAAAGAAGGAGTGAAGTATAATAAAAAGAATGGAAACTGTTCTTTTTATTAGAAAGTTTTCTCAAGCACATTAGAACAACGATAATTATTACAAAACTCAAGAAAATGTTAAACCATGATTCATCTTTTACCTTAGAGTAGACTTATCGCCATTCATAGGGATGGAGAACCAGTTATTCAAGTGATGGAGCTTATGGGATAGGCCCGCTAATTCATCTTTGCTGGAGATGTCCTCTTTGGTGGATTCCGGAATTTGAACATCAACTTGGATGAATGTCTCTGTTAGTGGCAGAAAGGTCATACAACCTGTCACCTCTTTTGCCCTTTGCTTGTTTGTTTTACAACTCTTCCATCAGAGTTGGAATGTAGCCAAGCTTGTAAGTACTAATCTGCCCCTCTTTGAATCTCGACCTCATATCCTTCCTATCTCTAGGATTGGTAATCATATACACTTCATCAAACATCTGGAGTCTAAAATCCTCTTTCTCCTTAATGCTAATGTAAGGTATGGCTATTTCTTTATATATTTCGTAATCTTGGTCACCTAAAATTGTTATGATCTGGCTATTTGAGATGAACTTGACCTTCTGATGTAAACTTGAAGGTATTGCCCCTGCCGCATGAATCTAAAGTCTTTTCAATAAGAGGTTAAAGGACCTTAGGATGTCTAGGACCTAGAATTGAACAGTGAAGGTTTGTGGGCCGATGTTAACTAGCAAGTCAATCTCTCCTATGATCTCTCTCATGAACCCATCAAAAGCCCTGAGTGTTGTAGAATCGGCTTAATTGCGGTTGTGTCAATACCCAATAGGTCTAGGGTGGTAAGAGGGAAAACAATTAATGATAATTCACTATCAATAAGGACTTTGGCTATGATTATATTGTTGACTCTTACCACTATGAAGAGATGCTTAGTGTACCGATTACCTTCTTCACGTATTTCTTTAGTAGAAAAAGAAATCTAATCTATGATAAGGATAAAGTTGGTAACTAATCCCATCTTTTCGACTGATATTTCATGAGAGACCTTAACCTCCCTCATAGTTCGGAATAGAGCTTCCTAATATGGTTTAGATGCCATCAATAAACCTACAAGAGATATCTGTCTTAGAGTTTTAGTAAGCTGATTCATTATTTTATACTCACTTGATTTGATCATCTTGGTGAAGGCAAACAATCCTTCATCATATTTAGCTGGTTGGTTGCTTAATTCCTCCAGTACATTTTTCTTTTTAAGGTCTTCTTTTGTGTCATAAACTCTACCAGAGCGGGTAATCCCTCCTACAAGTGAACTTGATTGCCCCTGATTAATTGCTTAGTAGTTAAATGGGGTAACTTTATAATTTTCTGAGGTTATTGGTACATGGAAGGTATACCTCTTTGTCTTTGGAGCTTTTTTCTCCTCTAATTTATGGAACTCATAGACCTTGGGTTTTCGGTTGGAATCAATCATATTAACAACAAAATCTGAATCATTGAAGATCATGTTGATGATAGGGCCATGGTTAGGCAAAGGATTATTGTTAATATTTAGGACCAAGGCTTCCATAAAGTCAAGTTGGATCGAGCCTTCATCAATTATGTCTTGAATCTTATTTTTTAATCTCTAGGATGAGTTAATTGAATGACCTACATTCCTTAAATGATACTGACAATTTGTGTTGGGATTAAAAACCCTTGGCTTGTATTGTTTGCTAGGAAGCTCAAAATGGATTAGATTATCTTTCCTCAACATTTCAAGGACTAAGTTGAGAGAAACCGGTATCTTGGTGAACTGTTTTAGGGCCCTGATGACTTGAGGTTGGTTTTTGAATTGTTGTTGAACCAGTAGAGGATTTGTTCTGAAAGAGACCCAAGTATTGGGCCTAGTGCTTGAATTCACTATGCTGATAGTGGCTTCTTTGGGCTTGCTGGTAGTAGGCTTTATAGAGGTTAGTCTTCTATCTAATATCTCTTGTAACTTGTTGAAAGAGACAATACTTTCAATCCAACACCTTATTGCTACTAAGTCAAAGTAGGGCCCGTCAAGCCATCTTGAAAAGCTACTATGTCAAAGTAGGCCTCGTCAAGCCATCTTGAAAAGTTTGTACCATTAGTTGGTAATATTGTATGTACTTACTTATCTTTCGTACATACAATTTGGTGTGTAATTTAGGGCAGCTGATCCCGTTGTATTTCTCAAAATCAGGTACCTTGAACTTTTCAAGGAAATTTCCATAATCGTAAGTAGAGAAGTCTGTAATATCAGCCTGCTCGAAACCATCATAACCTTCAAGCATGTTCACTTTTTCAGTAATCTACTTAGTCAACCACCTCTTCAATTCTTTCAATCTGTCTTGGTTAGTTTTTGGCTTTGTGTTGATGGGGAATGAGTAAGCGTTGGGTTCAAAAGTTATGTTAACCTTTGGATAAATCCCTTCTGTCTCACAAGATTCAAAGGCCAAGTTAACTTTAGGATAGGCCTCTTCTGCTTCATGGGGTGGAGCTTCGACACCCTTTCCATAATTGGCTTTGAAGCTTTCTTCATTTGGTGGTGCTATGGATTTAAGTAAAGCGATGCTATTAGCAAGGAAGCTTAACTAGTCTACAATTTTTCCTACTGCTCTTTCTATGGAGCAGAATCTCAGCTTAGTAAGATTAATGACTTCGAGGTTGACACCGTTGTTGTCATTGTTGGTGTTGACATTGTTATCTCCTTAGTTGGCCATCTTGGTTTAAGAGTGGGTTCGGATAGGACTTCTTTGAAAGGTTTGATGCTTAGGAGCTATCTTTGCAACTTGGTTTAAGAACACTTCTTAACAAGTTAGCACATGCATTATTCTTAATTTTTGAAGAAATTGAAATAAAAAAAATAAAAAAATAAGTAAAGAAAAAAGCAAGTGTGCCATACGGATGCAAAGAAGGGGATCGGAGATTAACTAACAAAACAACAAGTTTATTTGTCATTTCTCAACTCCTTAGGTTTTATTACATCGAGATAGAAATGAAATCTAATCTTCTTTTCTTCTATAGGCCAAATGACGTTTTCTTCTTCTAGCTGTTGGGTTTGATTACCACTGCTTTACCCCTCTTTTGACCAGGCTAGGTTTCTTCCTCAAATTCTTGGATCCTCTTCTAGGCCATTTTCAATTGGTGCTCCAAGGTACAAGATCTTTGCTTAGACTCCTGAAAGAGGTTTTTCCACATGTCCTTTTCGTCATAGATGACTTTTATACGAGCTTTTACTTCATCCATGTAGGTCATTATTTTAGAGTTGGGATTTGTGGAGGTAAGTTGAAGTACTTCTGGTGCTCGATATTGTATTGCGCTTGCCTTATGTAGTTGATCATAGTAAACACTTCATTTTTTTCCCTTTTATTTTTCAAAATTATTAGAATAGGGTCCTAAATTAGGAAAAATGTAAAAAAAAGAAAAGAAAAAAACATTAAAAAAAGAAATTTAGAAAAAAATCACAAAAATACAAAATTTATAAAAATAAAATATAGAAGATTTAGAAAAAAAAAAAAAAATCTTTTAGGTAGTTTAGTAGAATATAATAAAATAAAGAAAGGGCCATTGGCCTTGGGCTTAGATTTAAATCTGACCTAGGTTAACTTAATCTATATGTGTAATTTGAATATATGAATAAGGAAAAACCAACAGCCTATTTGGATAAGTATTCGAAATTGATATTGCATATGACTTAGAGATCTTGGGTTCAATTCATAGAAGGTGCAAAATCCATTTTTTATTTTATTTTCTCATTTCTTCGCTATGTTATTGCTACGTTATGGGGCCATATCATCACTACATCATTTACCAACTCACTTCTACGTGTGATAAACACACTCCTATGCGCGTTAGACACATTTATACATGCGTTAAACACACTCTTACATGCGTAGCTTTGTATTTAGCATTACATATTGTTTAGGTTCGCCCAACCCAAACATGGAAGAAAATCAATTGCATTTAATATTTTCCATCCTTAACTCGACCATGATACCTATATATAGGAGATTCCATTTCACTACAAACTGTCAACTCATTACTCACAATCACTTAAATTCATTCATAATGCCACCCTCTCTTTCTACACGACCCCTTTTTCTAGGATTCATGCGAACTCTAACTTGGTTTGGCTTTGCTTTGGTTTTGATTTGTGTTTTATTCTTTGAATTTTGTTTTCTTTGTTTTTATTTATTTTTGTAATATCGTACTTTTTCTTTTTGTTGTTGTTGTTGCTGTTGCTATGGTTGCTATTGTTATGATTGTATTTTATTTTCAATTGTAAAAAGAAAAAAAAAAGGAAAAGGCTTAGTTTGTTTGGTTTACTTATTTTTATGTCTTAGTTAGAAATATACAGTAAAAAATAAAAATAATAAAAAAAGTAAAAAAAAATAATGAAAAATAAAGATGTCCTCTCACTTAGAAAAGTCCTTTTTCCAATAAAATAAATAATCTCTTTAGGCATGCTTTCCATAATTCAAATATTTTTTCTATGATTCAGGCTTTTTTTTTCTATATTTAGGCTTTTTTTCTATGGTTTAGGCTTTATTTTTACAATTAGGCTCTTTTTTTATAATTAGATATATTAGCCATGGTAATTGCATATTTCATGGAAAGTTGTATTTAGGTATTTTAAGATTTTTCTAAAAAGTTTTATCACTTAGAAACTTTTTTTCAAATAAATAAAAATAAATGAACCTTTTTTTTTCAAAAATTAAGATATTTTAAAATTTTTCCAAAAATAAAATCACCAAATTAGGATTCTTTTCTTTTAGGTGTTTTTCTTAAATAAAATAAAATGGCTAAGAGATGTAAACTCGGCCACTTTTTAAATTTAAAATCAACAAACTTGCTAATATTTTTTAAACGAATTATGGAAATCTAATCCCGAATATCGGGTACATAAGCATCTGTATATACGGGGCGACTTAAAAAATAAAAAAAATTATTTCCCCCATTTAGTAGTTAATTCTTTAAATCCTTATTTTTTGTAAATAGGCATAATTTCAATTATAGCTTGTAAATAAATGTTATTATCAGGGTATATTGAAAGGTAAATTTAAATTTGGAAAGATTAAAAGTGATACCCATTTAGGGTTTAAAAGTTTAGCTCTCGAATCCAAATATTTGGTTTCCAAAAATTCTTTTAAATAAAAATTGGTTTTATCAAAAAATCAGTAACTAAGTTATAATCAATCTACCCAATTCATTATAACTTAACTCTTTTTTCTAACTTTGATCGGGTGGAAACGCTAAAATGTTTTCAAAGTTAAAAGAACCAGTTTTTTTTAAACCCTTAATCGTAGTTAAGGGTCTATATTAAACGAGTAAGGTTTAATATTAATCAGTTTAAATAAGGCTAATTTATAAAAAAATCGGAAGGAAAAAACTAAGTTCAACAACTTGATGACTCCACTGGTGATGTCAAGAGGGCTGACCATTTAAAATACTTTTCAAAATTAAATTTGCTTTTTAAAATACCCATGTTATTTATTTATTTGATTGTTTATTTATTTATTTGTATGTTTATTGATTTGTTTATTTGCCTTATGTGTATACTTTGTTTTAATTCTTATATTTATTTTGCATACCATACACATCGGGACATGGGGGGATCATTTGTTACATCAAAGATGCATGGTAGATGCGGTCAAACCAGGACCGTATTAAGATCCTAGGACAGGAGGCCATTGTGTAGGCTTTGAATGTTATGGTGTAATCACTATTTGGGGTTGATTAGGCCACCCCATTTAAGCTTGATGCGACTAGTGAAAGTGTTTTTTAAAAACAAGTGAGGTTACAAAGCTTAAGGACCTTTTAGAACCCACCCTAATTATATGTACTCTCTTTCAAGTTTGAGTTAATACATTACTCTTAAGAATTGTAACCCTATTAATTGTTCAGGATTTTTAAATGCAATCACAGTAGGGTTGCAATTTAAGGAAGTAATGTATTAACCTAAATGAATTTAACATTTGCATATTTTGACGTACTTTCTTTTGTTACATTGATGACTGATCCTTGTCTATAAAATGTGTAGACCTATACTGGCAAACAACTAAGCAAACAATCGAGGGAATGATAGGTCATAAGATATATCAAGGATTCGTGAGTAGTTGCTAAAAGATGAGATTGCCTACCTGAAAGAAAAGCTTAAGTATTCTGAAGCTCACAATTGGGCCTTAAGGTCCCTTCTAGCATAAGTCATTGGGTTTACCTATGAGATGATAGAGGACCTTAAGGCTTGTATACAAGAATTAATGTAAGGTTTTTTTCCAAAGATCCTAGAATAAAAATCAAGTTTTAGAGTAAATGTTAGGTTCTTTGCCTTTCTTTTTTGTATTTCGATTTTTCAAAATAATAAAGTTCTCTTTAATTCATTGTTCTTCATTCTTTAGCATTCCCTTCTTTATGAATAATCTAACCTTTGTTCCCTCCCATTTCGGGAAATGTAAAATCTCATCAACTTGTAAATAGAACCCTAAAAAATCGCCATGTTTATTTGTAAATAATTTTCTTATTTTTTGTAAAATAAAGCTTTATCATTCTCTCTCTCTCAAAAATAAAAAAAAAAAAGAAGAAGAAGAAGAAGAAAGAAAAGAAGAGAAACAAAAATTGAAAAAATAAAAAGAAAAGTTGCTAACGGCTATAAATTCTTATGGGCTTAAGGAGCCAACACAAGCTCAAGCCTTTGGCCCACTCAAGCAGCTAACCCAAACACTTGGCTTCCAACCCACACAAGGCCCTTCAATCCATTAAAGAAGCTAACATGAGCCCTTAGCCCATTCAACATAAACACGAACCCCTTGGCCTGCTCAACTTAAACACTAGCCCTTTCGCCCTTCAATCTAAACAACCTTGGGACCATTCAGGCAACCTACTTAAACATAAGCCACTTGGCCAAGTAACCAATCTAATCACAAACCATGGCCCATCGAGGTAGTTGACCCAAGCAATCCTTAACCCATAAAGGTAGCCCAGCCAAAACCCTTAGTCTATTTAGAAAATACAAGTCAAATACTGGGCCATGATTTGAGAAACCAATGGGCAAAGCTAATCTTCACCCTAGGTAAATAAAAAATAGACTCCTCCTTAAGGAATTGGTAACTCGCTTTTGAAGAAAAATGTTTAGAATGAAAAGAGGTAAACAATATTCCACATACTAACCTGAAACACTTTGAAAGTTGAATGACATAATGATAAGAATACTTTAGACTCAGTCCTTAAAGGAGGTCCACTTTGATTGTGATACGTAGATTAAAATGAAGTTAAGTATTCCTTATCAAATCTTAAACACAATTATCTCTTATTCACCCTATTGGACCAATTTGAAGTATTTTCAAATTTAAACCCTATTAAGAACCATCCTACAATGGGGCAATTTGGATGTTAAGGTCATTGATTAGGAGATGAGAGTAAAATTTGTTTATGCTTGCTTAAGTAACATCTATCAAGCCCTATTTTGATTTTCCTTAACTTAATTCATATTAAGTCTAATTTACTTAATATAGATTACTCAACATAAAATTAAGAAAATATTTTTTTTAAATTGTTTTTAAAAATTAGAGGGTTTCTGGGTGGGAAAATACTAATTTAGCTACTGATTCGCTTATTTTTTAAGAAAATGATTTTTAGAAAAATAATAAGAAAAACTAAGTTTGTAGACTAACTTGTTAAGAGTAAGTCACCATGTAAAAATAAAAAAGAATTAATGGGCTTAATTTTATAATTTTCTAAAAAAAATACTAAGATATGGAAGGATATACAGAATATAAATAAAATGAATTTTCTATTTTTTTATTTCTAATTTCAAGAAAAAGAAAAAAAAATATTTTTTAGACGGTTGCACCAAAGGTGTTTATATACCTACTACTCGTGATTAAACTTACGTAGTTTTTTTTTATAAAATTTTTAGTGGGTGAATTATTTTTAGATTTGAAAATTGAGTCAGATTTACATTTATATAACTATTTATTATTTTTTTTAAAAAACCTAAAATATCTAATTTCATGAGTTTTAGGAAAACCTTAACTAACTAAATATTTTTTGAAAATCCTAGTTAAGATTTTTTTATTAAAAAAACTCACTATGTATCAAAAAATATTTTTTCTAAATCTTACATGCAAGATATATTAAGATACATTTTTTAGATATTTATCTTTTCTAAATCCTATGTTTAAGATATGTTGAGATATGATATAGATACGTATCTTTTCTAAATCCTATATGCAAGATACGTTAAGATACGTATCTTCTCCGAAGATATGGATCTTAGAGAAAAAGATATGCAATTTTTTTTAACATACAATTTACAGCTAAAAAATGCAATCTCACTAAATTTATTAAAAATTGAAAATTATCTAAAAAATTATAGCAAAGAATATGATGATTGTAAAAAAAATATAAAAACCTACACTAAAAAAAAAAACAAATTAGTAAAAGTAATTAACAAATAAAATAAAATAATAATAATAATTTTATTACCTAAACAGGTTGATTCACGCGTGATTGGCGTCGTGTTAATCGTGTCGTGATGGTAGACGTGTGCTGTAAATTATTGCGTGATTGGTTATGCTTGGACAGTAGACAATGCATGGTGGTAAGTGCTCGTATGTTGTTGATAAACACATCGCAGGTGTGTTTTGTGTATGTCTGTGTGAGGTTGTGTGTGTGATCAATGAGTGCAGGTCATGTATGCGATTAGTGAGTACAGGCCATGTGCAAGTTCAGTAAGTGATTAAGTATTTGTATGACTGAGTGCTTGGTGTGTGAGGGTACTATGAGTGGTAAGTGTTAGGTGATGGTGTGTGTAGTTCGATCGTGTGTTAGGGTAAGTAGAGAAGTGTATTAGGGTAAGTGGAGGAGTGTGCATATTGTGCGATGTAGTTAGTGTGTGCAGTAGGATAGTAATGGTGGTGTGAATGGGGCAATGGAGTAGGTGTGTAGCTATCGTGTGATTAGGCAAAGGTATCTTTAGCGTGTGTGGCGTGTTAGTTGTAGGAGCAATATATAGGCCGAGTGCTAAGTAGAGTGAGGCATATTTATGTTTAGGAGGGCGAGGGTGTCTTCAGCGTATGTGGCGTGTTGTGCTAGTGTGTTGGTAGTGGAGTGAATCGTACAGTAGGAGGCGTGTTATGAATTGTGTTTAGGGGCTATCGGCATTTGGTATGAATTGAGTTTAGGGGTTGTTAGTGTTTGGTGTAGGTAAATTGTGATCGTGAGTGGACAACAGCATATAGTGATGTTTGGGGATTGTAAAAACTCCTAAACTCTATTGTCGACTTCCTATTTATAATACCTACAATTGAATCTTTTGTATCAAAAGATATACTCAGATACGGAAGATACGATTTAAATTTTTTAAAGATTTGATCTAGTTTTTAGAAACCTTATCTTAATTTGGGCTTTTTATCTTTCGAGCTCGATCTAATCCAATTTGATTTGGTCCAATAACCTATTTAATAAATCCTAAGTCTATTCTAACTCAATATAAGTTTGATAAAAAAATTCCACTTTATATCGGACTGAATTAAAATATTTTAAAGAAGCCTAATCCTTCAATAACTTAGAATTTACTAAATTGAACACACACCATTATCCGATTTGATTCTAAATGATACGACTCAACTTGACTCGATATTTTATTTTATCTTTTATTATTTTTGTTTTTTTATTATTATTCTTTTATCTTCTGTTTATTGTTATTATTTTTTATTTTCTACTATTTCTAGCCCAATAAAACTATTAAAAAAATGGCAAAAATGAGATGTCTACAATGTCAATTCAAAAATTATTTTTGTTTCTGATAAGTTATTTTTCGTTGAAACAAAGAAGAGCCAACTCTTTTCCAAACACCTCAAGCCTATACATGCCTCACCCGAGCTCATATGCTTGGACTCTATGAGTCAAGGTTTTAAATCTTTCAAAGGTAAAGACTTGACAAAATGAATATTCACTTTTTGGGTTGAAGAAAAAGAGAAGATTAAGAAATGATGGGGCAAAATGATAAATAAAGAAAGAATGGGGGCAAAAAAGAGAGAAAGAGAGAGAGAGAGAGAGAGGAAAATAAGAAAAATAATGAAAAAAAAAAGAAGAGCTTGAAAATCGAGATTTGTATGTAAAAGGAAGAGCCCCAATTGAAGAGAGCCTAAAGGCCCATAATTAAAGCCTAAACATTCTCAAAGCCTTTATGCCCATTTTATAAGCCTTATAGGACATAAAGCCCTTTTACACATCCTTAGCCACAAACACAAGACCTTTCCACTTACAATACCACTCTTATTTAATAAAGATCTTCCGATCTTGAAAGATAATTTATCTTTAACAAAAATTGTTTTTGAAATTAGGGCAAGCATATTTCTTATTTTTCTTAAAAGCTTCTTGACTTGTACACTCGAGTTGAATAAGTAAATCTTTTAAAATAGACCTTCTCATCAGTCCTCTTTGGAAACCTTTTGACTAAAAGCCTAAATTCACAATGGTTGAATTGAAAAAGACCCATTGGATTGATCAAGGTGTATCATATTCAAAATGGACTATGATTTTGGAACTGGTAGTCAAGAGTGTAAGCTAGACCGAAAGTTGGCAAGGAAGTCCTCTTTGACTAAATTAGTCATGAGTTATCTTTTTCTTACAAATAGGGGTGTTTAGAATCATAAGGCCCCACCAAGAGGCTTAACATCAAGGTTAAGGAGAACATAAGAGGCCCCATGTGATTATCAAGGGAAGGTTCTTTACTTGTTAGCAAACATAAAAGAGAGAGAGAGAGTAAGGGCTTGTTACAAATCTTTTATCCAAGTCCATGTTTGTCCAAGTAGCCAAGTTTTCAATCCATGACACCTAATTTCAAGAAGTTGACCATAATTGTCTAGGTCATTCTCACTTTTCCCAAAAGAACGAAAGCATCCCCGATGTTTTTCACCAAAGGATTTATCTGTAAATACTTTTTGAATCAGGTAGTTTTTCTGACAAGTTTAATTTCCTCGCTTTGCATCTTTCATTATCGTTAAAGCCAGCTCTTAAAGTGATGACCCCACTTTTAGGGTGAGCCAGATCTTAAAGCACTATCCTCTCTTTCATCCATTAAACTCTCTTTAATGTCTTAGTGAGCCCGTAAGGCACTTCCCTTCATCAATTCTTCTCAATGAGCCTATAAAGTGCTTCCCTTCATCAATTCTTCCTAGTAAGCTCGTAGGGTGCTTCCCTTCATCAATTCTTCCTAGTAAGCTCGTAGGGTGCTTCCCTTCATCAATTCCTCTTAGTGAGCTCATAGGGTGCTTCTCTTCATTAATTCCTTTTAGCAAGCCTATAAGGGCATTTCTTCTAAAGTCAATTTAGGGTTGCTAGTCCTAAGAGACGTACCTACCTAGGTTAGTGGGCCTAGAAGGTCACGACCAAGTTTTCCAAATCAATTCTAGCTTAGGGTTATTAGTCCTTAAGAGACGCTCCTACGTAGGTTAGTGAGCTTAGAAGGGCGTGACCAGCTTTTCCAAATCGATTCTCGCTTAGGGTTGCTAGTCCTTGAAAGATGCACTTGCCTAGGTAAGTGAGCTCAGAAGGGAATGACTAAGTTTTCCAAATCAACTCTAGTTTAAGGTTACTAATCCCTAAGAGACGCTCTTACTTAGATTAGTGAGCTTAGAAGGGCACGACCAGGTTTTCCAAATCGATTTTAGCTTAGGGTTGCTAGTCCTTGAGAGACACATTCACTTAGGTAAGTAAGCCTAGAAGGGCACGACTATGTTTTCCAAATCGATTCTAACTTAGGGTTGCTAGTCTCTAAAAGACGCTTTTACTTAGGTTAGTGAACTTAGAAGGGCACGACCAGGTTTTGCCAATCGATTCTAGGTTAGGATTGCTAGTCTTCAAGAGACGCATTCACCTATGTTAGTGAGCCTAGAAGGGTACGACCAGGTTTTCTTGATCGATTCCAATTTAAAGTTGCTAGTCTTTGAGAGATGCTCTTGCCTAAGTTAGTAAGTCTAAAAGGTCACAACTAAGTTTTCCAAATCGATTCTAGCTTAGGGTTGCTAGTCTTCCAAAGACTCTCCTGCTTAGGTTAGTGAGCCTAGAAAGGCATGCCCGGGTTTTCCAAATTGATTCTAGCTAAAGGTTACTAGTTCTCAAAAGACGTACCCTCTTAGGTAAGTGAGCCTAGAAGGGCATGGCTAGGTTTTCCAAATCAATTCCATTTTAAGGTTGCTAATCCTCGAAAGACGTTCCTACCTAGGGTAATGAGCCTAGAAGAGCACAACTAGGTTTTCCAAATTGATTGTAGATTAGGGTTACTAGTCTTTGAGAGACACATCCGCTTAGGTAAGGGAGCTTAAAAGGGAACAACCAAGTTTTCCAAATCGATTCTAACTTGGGGTTGCTAGTCCCCAAGAGATGCTCTTACCTAAGTTAGTGAACTCAAAAAGGCACGATTGGGTTTTCTAAATCGATTCCTATTTAGGATTACTAGTCCCTAAGAGATGCTCTCGCCTAGGTTAATGAGCTCAGAAGGGCATGACTAAGGTGTTCAAATTAATTTTAGCTTAGGGTTAATGGTCTTTGAGAGATGCGCCTACCTAGGTTAGTGAGCCCAAAAGGGCATGACCAAGCTTCATTTCTTCTTTTTAGCCTTTAGAGCACCTCCTCTCTCTTTAACCTTTTCACTAAATCTCTAGCGAATCAGGTTTAGGATAGTTAGTTATTTGTTGTGCTTAGGTCAAAGTCACCCTCGAGGTAAAAATAGTGTTTTTTTTTTTGTCTTTGTGGTAAAGATTTATTCAAACTTTACTGCAAAGATGGGTAGTTGTAGATACTCAATTTTTGCCACTTTTTATTTTTCCAATAAGGTAAAGAGTCTTAAATTAGGAAAAATGAAAAAAAAAAAAAAAAAAAAAAGAAAAATAAGAAAAAACCCTAAAAAAATAAGAAATTCAGAAAAAATCACAAAAATATAAAATTTAGAAAAATACGAAAAAAGAAGAAGAAGAAGAAGAAGATTTAGAAAAAAATAAATCTTTTAGATAGTTTAGTGGAATATAATAAAATAAAGAGAAGGTTATTAGGTTTAGGCTTAGATTTGAATCTGGTTTAGGTTGACTTAGTCTATTGCACATATGAATAAGGAAATACTAACAGCTCATCTGGATAAGCACTCGAACTTGATATTGCATATGACTTAGAGATTCTAGGTTCAATTCATGGAAGGTGTAAAATGCATTTTTTATTTTCTTTTCTCACTTCTTTACCATGTCATCACCAGTCACTTGCCACATCATCACCACACCACTTGCCACGTCATCATTTATCAACTCACTTCTAAGTGTAGTAATCACACTCTTACGTATGTTGGACACACTCCTATATGCGCAGCTTTATATTTAGTATTACATATTGTCTAGGTTTACCCAGCCTAAACGTGAAAAAAAATCATATTGCATTTAATATTTTCCATCCTTAACTTAACCATGATACTTATAAATAGAGGATTCCATTTCACTACAAACCATCAACTCATCACTTAGAATCACTTAAATCTATTTACAATGCTACTTTCTCTCTTTATATGGCCTCTTTTTGTAGTATTTGTGCGAACTCTAGCTTAGTCTGACTTTGCTTTGGTTTTGATTTGTGTTTTCTTCTCTGTATTTTGTTTTCTTTGTTTTTATTTATTTTTGTAATATCATATTCTTTGTTGTTGTTATGATTGTATTTTATTTGCAATTGTAAAAAGAAAAAAAGAGAAGAAAAAGAAAAGAAGGAAAAGAGAAAAGGAAAAGGCATAATCTGTTTCGTTTACTTATTTTTATGTTGTAGTCAGAAATATACAATAAAAAATAAAAATAATAAAAAAAATTTAAAAAAGTAATAAAAAATAAAGATGTCATCTCACTTAGAAAAATTCTTTTTTTAATAAAATAAATAGACTCTTTAGGCATGCTTTCCATAATTCAGACATCTTTTATGTGATTCAAATATTTTTCAATGATTTAGGCTTTTTTTTTTTATGATTATACATTTTTTCCATGATTTTGACTTCTTTTCTATATTTAGACATCTTTTCTATAGTTTAAGCTTCCTTTTTATAATTACGCTTTTTTTTTTCTATGGTTTAAGCTTCTTTTCTATAATTAGGCATATTAGCCATAGTAATTGCATATTTTATGGAAAGTTGCATTTAGGTATTTTAAGATTTTTCTAAAAAGTTTTATCACCCATAATTTTTTTTTTCAAATAAATAAAAATAAATGAACCTTTTTTTTTCTTCAAAAATTAGGATATTTTAGAATTTTCCTAAAAATAAAATTACCAAATTATGACCTTGTTCTTTTAGGTGTTTTTCTTAAATAAAATGAAATGGCTAAGAAATGTAAACCCGACCACTTTCTAAATTTAAAATCAACCAACTCGCTAATATTTTCGGAACGAACTACTAAAGTATAATTTCGATTAATAGGTACGTAGGCACCTGTACATATGGGGTGACTTAAAAAATGAAAAAAATCATTTCCCCCATTTAGTAATTAATTATTTAAATCCTTATTTTTTGTAAATAGGCATAATTTCAATTATAGCTTATAAATAAATGTCATTATAAAGGTATATTGAAAGGTAAATTTAAATTTGGAAAGATTAAAAGTGATACTCGTTTAAAGTTCAAAAGTTTAGCCCTTAGATCCAGATATTTGGTTTCTAAAAAATCATTTTAATAAAAATCGGTTTTATTGAAAGATCAGTAGCTAAATTATAATCAATCTACCCAATTTGTTATAACTTAACTCTCTTATAAAAAACCGGGAGGAAAAAACTAAGCTCGACAATAATATAAATATTCTTTGGTGACCTTGTGTTTATTCACTTCTCCCATTAATTTGCTTAAATTGATGTTAGGGCTTATAGTCCTAGTGTCCCACCAAGCTTTGACATTGAGAAGTTTGGATACCTTTTTTGGGGAGTGAGACCCTTCGATATTAAGGGTGAATGGCTCTAATGAAGGCCTATGAACTATATCCTAGATGCCTTCAAACTGCCTCACTATGTTGTTTAGATAGTAACCTGTACATCAACTCATTCCGATCAATGTTACGGCATGATAACTTTTACAAACCATTATGACTTTGGTGTAATTGCCCTATTTAGTAGTCCATAATATGCCTTTGACCTAGAAGTCCTGTAGAACTTCTATCTAGAGAAGGGTAGGAATATCCTTTGGTAACTTGATCTTGGCGACAAAAGAGTCGACAAGATCAATCTCATGGGTGAACGCATCTCTTATCAAATCTAACTCGAAGCATTTGATGTGGCTGATGAACCATACCATTAATAGTACCATGTTGACTTGAGATCTCCACAACCTTTTTTCTTAAGGAAATTAAGGTTCCTTATTTATTTAGCAAGTAAGGTAAGGATATAAGACTTCCCTTCTTAAAATTGAGCTATTAATTCTGCCACCCTAAAATGTATAAGAAAAGACTTACTTGGAAATAGAATGGTAGCAAATAATGCTACTATGTAGGCCTTGATCTGATTTTCCCTCTAATTACCAAGAGATAGAGCCTATTTGTTGGGGTAAGGTTTGGTCTGGAACCATTGGATCAAATCCCATATCTTAATAGCGTAGTTGTTGTAATCACTCAAGGCCTTATTTATTTTAAACTTATGAACCCCAAAAAATTTAGAGAAAATGTTGGCTGGGCCGAAATTAAGCTTTAGAATATATATTTCATCCAAAGGAGGGGCTTGAAGCAATTGGGTGTATTCTTCCAAAGTTGGACTAATCAGGTGTGAAGTAAGGTGAAATGCAACTTCCTTAGGTTCCTAGAAATGTACCAAGGCTCTCTCTAGTGTGATGTTGACAGTACCCTTGGATAGTAAGAGTATGGGCCCAATCTTATTGGTGATGAACTCTTGTTCCCTTGGGTTGAAGACTTGAAACCATTGCTCAAGTATGGGCTTTAGGTTCGTGAGCTAATGGACATAATTTTATTTAGTAGAAACTTTAACATTGGATGAACTAGCCATTTCTGAAGGATTACAAGGAATTTGTAAATTATAAAGGAAAAAACATTTGCATCAAAAGAAATTATTTTTACAAGAGATCTCCTATGTGCATGGATTCTAGGGATACAAAATACAGGGAAAAGAACTTTGGTTTTGTTGTCTTTATTCTTTTTCTATTATGCTGTCTTGTTAGTTATTCATCAGTCTAGAAAAACTTATGTATGCAAGAAGGGTGGGTTCTAAAAGTCCTTAAACTTTTTGATCTCATACATTTCTAGAGAAATGGTTTCTTAATCACATTGAAGTTTAAGTAGGGTAGCATAATCGGCCTTGAGCAGTGGTTGCCCAACTATACTTAGAACTTACACAATGGCTCCTTATCCTAAGGTCCTAAAACGGCTTGGGTTTGACTATGTCTACCATGCATTCATGATGCATAAAATAAATTTTCCCCCTAAAATTTGAAAATTTAAATAAAGCTATCCTTGCAAAAAAGTTAGTACAACTATAGATAAACATAGAAAATGATAATGAATAAATAAATAAATAATTAAATTACACTTAATAAGGTGATTTAAAAAATTAATTCCAAATTCGAAAAGATAGGTGGCTAGCCATCTTGACATCCCTAGTAGAGTCACTAAGCTATTAAGCTCGATCTATCACTATTTTTATAAGTTTTTCTTAACCTGATCAATATTAAACCTTACATATTTAATATTAATCCTCAAAGAAGGTTTAAGGAAGATTGGTTTTTTAAAAGGATTTTATAAACAAAAGTAGTCACCATTCGACTATGGTCAGGAATGGTTTAAATTAAAACCAAATGGGTGTATCGAGTTTGATTTTTTTTGCAGTTTTACATTTTTCTTAACCTGATTAATATTAAATCCTAACCCATTTAATATTGATTTTCAACTAGGAGTTAAAGAAAACCTGTTTTTTTTTAAAAGAATTTTATGAACATTTGGAGTTGCAACCTCATTAGGGTAAAAAAATGGTTTAGGTCAAAACTAAATAGGTGAATTTGGTTTTGAACTAAGCATTAGTTTACGTGAGGAAAAATTGATTTAGAAAAAGGGTTTTCGAAAAACCAAAGATTCAAACTCGGGGGCTAAGTTCTTTAAACCCTTACAGGTATCATAAATTTTCCTAATTTAGATTTAATTTTTTAAAATCAATTTTTAAAAATTGACATTAGATAAATTAGATTTTCTTTATTTTTACTAAATTGAGTAATTTGAGCTAAAAGTGGAAAAACTAACTTTTTTTGTTTTTTACATCATCTCGGAAGTGTCTATGTACCCGCTTTTCAGGATTAGATATACATAATTCTTTTTAGAAAATGTTAATGGGTTAATTTAATGAGTCGGGTTTAAGTTTCTTACCCGGTTTAATGTTAATTAAGGAAAATTTCTAAAAGGTCCTATTTGGGGTTTTATTTTTGGAAAAATCTAAATTAGTCCTAATTTTAGAAAAGGATGAATTATTTTTATTTATTTAAAAAACAGTTTTTTTTAAGTGATGAAAATTGTCTTTTTAAAATTTTTTTTGTTATTTTATTTATTTTATTATATATTATTTTTTAATTTTTATTTTAATTACAGCAAAAACTAAATAAACAAAACTTTGGCCTTTTTTCTTTTTCTTTTGTTTTTACTTTTACTTTTAATTTTTTTTCTTCTTCTTTTTAATTACATTTAAAATCAGAATAATAGAATAAATGAAAAAAATACAGAAAAAAAAGAAAAATACTGAATTGGGAAACAGGGCCAGACCAAAGAGCTAGAGTAGAGTTAGAGTGTAGGTCTTTCATCAGGTCAAATCTCCAGGTCGAAGTCGGAGCAGGGTTAGGTTGCGGTTGACGGAGGAAGCAGCAGCAATTGGCTTTAGCTTGATATAAGTGGAGAATCGAAGGGGTAAGAGTGGAATTTTGAATTTGAGATTTGGTTTAGGGGGTATAAGGAGAGTGTTGAGGCGATTAGAGGTGGGTTAGGTGGTGTTTGGAGTTAGGGCAATAATGGCGGCATTGGCTTGATCATGTGAGGGTTGGTGGGTGTGAAAGAGACGTAGCGTTGGGTGTTGGGACATGGTGAGCCTCGTGATGGAGTTGTTTTGGTCTGGAGTGGTAGCTAGAGTGGTGGGGGAGTGTGATGGTTAGGGTTTGGTGGTGGTGGCTATTGGAGGCACAGCAAAGGTTGTAATTGGTTAGGTTAGTGAGCCAAGGTCTAAGGGGTTTAGCTAGGGTGGTGATGTGGCTTAAAGTAGTTAGAGAGAAAGAGAGGGGGGCAATAGTGGTAGAGAGATAGAGAGTTTGCGAGAGAAATTGATTTATTCTTCTTCCCTTTCGAATGGTTCACCCCTTCCCTTACCCCTCATTTTATACCAATCAAAACTTAGTTATGTACAGAAAGTCTAGAAATCACACTTAATTAGAAAAACCCACGTTCATGGAATTTGACCTGTGAGTCGACTTCTTTTCATTTTTTACGTTAATTTTATATATGTAATCGAGTGAATATGATGACTTCTTGGACTCAATGCAAAATAGGCCATGTGGAGTTTACAATTTCTCTATTAATTTGGTGAAATTGCAATAAAAGAAGGCTCAAATTTGAGGTTAAAGGAGGCTGACTAGGGATGGGATGCGTAGGAGATCTGGACAAAATGAAGGAAAGGGAAAGAAAGAGAGGGAAATAGCACCGATGTAGCACCATGTCAACTGTACGATCTAATAACATTGTGTCATGTGTTTGATGAGACACGTGGCCAATGATGTAGTGCTGACATGTAATGCACATGGTTGACATGTATCATGCCATGTGGCTGACATTGTTTGCAAAGTGGGGTGACGTGACGTAATCATGAAGTGTCATGTATCACGACTAGACATGTGGCCTAGTAATCTTTTGACACGTGGTGCATGTTTTTTGTAAACAAAAAACAAATGGCATTTTGTGCCTTTGGTAAGATTCAAACCTAGGTCTCCTTTGTGCTTGTGCATGTGTATTACCATCAAGTCATTGACCTATGTCTTATCCATATATGTAATCAATGATGTATATCTAAGCTCAGGCCTAAAATTCTCATTATTTTTATTATCTAAGACCTAAAAAGTACTAACTATTAAAATTTTCTATTCTATTTCAAATTATCTAAATCTTTTCTCTTTTTTTTTTCCTCTAAATTTCCTATTTTGTCTTGATTTTTTGTCAATTTTCTATTTTTTTGTAGTTTTCAATTTTTTTTTTATTTTTCCCTAAATTAGGAACCTTTTACCTTAAATAAAAATAAAAATAAAAATGAAATGGGGCAAAAATAGGGTGTCTATAGCTATCCTTCTTTATAGTGAAGTTTAAGTAAAACTTTGCCATAAAAACAAAAGAGACATTATTTGTTTCTTAGGAGCGAAATTGCCTTAAGAAATGCATTACAACTAGCTAGCTATCTTAGGGTTGGTTTATTGGGGGTTTGGTGAATGGTGAAAAAGTGAGAAGGTGCTTTAAGAGCTAACCGAGACATAAAAAGAGGATAACGCCCCTATGGGCTAGTAAGAACCCTAAAAGAATTTGAAAACCTAATTGTGCTCTTATGAGTTGACTAACCTAGGCAAATGGGCAAAGCTCTCCTTAAGCTAGCTAAGACCTTAAGGAGAATGAGATGAGTAAGCGTTCCTTGAGTTGGCTAAGACACTTAAAGAAGAACCTGGTCGCACTTCTCTAAGTTGACTAACTTAGGTGAATGGGGCAAAGCATTGCTTGAGTTGGTTAACAACCTAAAGAGAATGAGATAGGTAAGCACTCCTTGAGCTGGTTAAGACTCCTAATGAAGAACTTAGTTGTGCTCCTTCGAGCTGACTAACCTAAGTAAATGGGCAAAGTGTTCCTTGAGCTAACTAAGACCCTAAAGAGAATGGGATGGGTAAGTGCTCTTTGAGTTGGCTAAGACTCTTAAAGAAAAACCTGGTTGTACTATTCTAAGCTAACTAAGCTAAGTGAATGGGCAAAATGCACTTTAAGCTAGTTAAGACCCTAAAGAGAATGGGACGGTTAAGCGCTCCTTAAGTTGGCTAAGACTCTTAAAGAAAAACTTGGTCGTACTTCTCTAAGTTGACTATTTTAGGTGAATAGGTAAAGCATTCCTTAAGCTGGCTAAGACCCTAAAATGAATGAGATGGGTAAGCACTCCTTAAGCTGGCTAAGATCTTAAAGAGAATGAGATGGGTAAGTGCTCCTTGAATTGGTTAAAACCCTTAATGAAGAACTTGGTCGTGTTCCTTTAAGCTAGCTAACCTAGGTAAATGGCAAAACTCTCCTTAAGCTGGCTAAGGCCTTAAAGAGAATGGGATGGGTAGGCATTCCTTGAGTTGGCTAAGACCTTAAAGAGAATAAGATGGGTAAGTGCTCTTTGACTTGGCTAAGATCCCTAACGAAGGGCCTGCTCATGCTCCTTAGAGCTGACTAACCTAAGTGATTGAGCAAATCACTTTTTGAGCTAGCTAAGATCCTAAAGAGAATGAGGTGGGTAAGCATTCCTTGAGCTAGCTAAAACCGCAAATGAAGAACTTGGTCGTGCTCCTTTGAGTTGACTAACTTAGGTGAATAGGTTAAGTGTTCCTTGAGCTGGCGAAAACCCTAAAGAGAATGGAACGGGTAAGTGCTTCTTAAGATGGCTAAGACCCTTAAAGAAAAACCTGGTCATGCTCCTCTGAGTTGATTAACTTAGGTGAACGGGCAAAACGCTCCTTGAGTTGGCTAAGACCTTAAAAAGAATGGGATGAATAAGCACTTCTTAAGCTAGCTAAGACCCTTAAAGAAGAACCTGGTCATACTTTTCTAAGTTGACTAACCTAGGTGAATGAGCAAAGCACTCTTTAAGTCGGCTAAGACCCTTAAGAGAATGAGATGGGTAAGCACTTCTTAAGCTGGCTAAGACCCCTAACGAAGAACCTGGTTATGCTTCTCTAGGTTAGTCTAGCTAATATGTTAACATTGTATAGAAGTACTTACTTGGTTTTGTTGATAGCATCTAAACTGTCAAACCTTTCTTTGAAAATGTCCTATCAAAACTAGCTAATTCATCTTTCGAAATGGACTCAACCTTAATCCCCTATTGTCAACCCAATTGATCTAGACATAGAGCTTCTGAGGCTTTACTAGCTCTTTAGAGAAGTCATAGAAATTAACCCAATACAGAGTGTCATCCATTGTTTTTGCTCAATATTGATTGCCTTTCAGATTTTTTTGAACCAAATCTCTTATCCCTTACTAGTAAATATTTGCCGTAAGGTGTTTGCTCGTTTAGATTTTTACTTTCCCTAAAAATAGACAATAAGACTCCCGGTTGAGAAGGATCAATCCATAATAAAATATTTTAAAGGGTTTTGTTAATTACCAATGTTCTACATCTCACTTTCATCTTTTCTCGTGTTTTTAGTGCATGGGTTTCATTTAAATGGAGTAAGGGAATAGAACCTTTTGATGGAGCAAGAAAGGTGATGGAGGTGATTCCAACATCAACAATTGTTAAGGATACCATACTTTGCTTGTAGAAAATGAAAATTAAACCATAGTAACATTTAAGATCATTAGCATTTTCATGTTCTGAGTAAGAATTTCCATTGATTTTCATGGGTAGTACAATTTTATTGCATCAATATTTACAGGGTGTCTCAACTTTGGACCATCTATTTGTGATAAAATTAAAGCCCCTCCTAGTAATGCTCGCTTCACAATATAAGGACCTCCATAATCGGGAGCGAATTTTCCCTTGGAGTCTTGTCTACTAGGGAGAGCCTTTCTCAATACTATATCTCCTTCTTTGAAGTTCAGGGGCTGTACCCTTTTGTTCAAAGCTTGCTCCATTCTTTTTGGTAATACTGATTATGACATAAGGCGATCGATGTTTTCTCATCAATTAAATTTAATTGCTTAACGCGTTTCTTTACCCAATCAACTTTATCTAATTGAGTTTCTGATAGCACTTTGAGAGATATAATTTCAACCTCCACTGGTAATATCGTTTCCGTACCATATACTAAAAAGTAAGGTATTGCTCCTATCAATATTTTGATAGAAGTACGATAGGCCATGAATGCAAATGGAAGCATCTCATGCCAATCTTTGTATGTAACGGTCATCTTTTCAATTATTCTTTTGAGGTTTTTGCTAGCTACTTTGATAGCCCCATTCATTTGGGGTCAATAAGGGTTGGAGTTCCTATGGACAATCTTGAACTAGCGGTACAACTTTGACATAAGCTTATTGTTGAGATTGGTACCGTTGCTAGTGATAATTGTTTCTAGAGCCCCGTATCGAGCTAAGATGATGGGAATGAAGCTACCGGACCTCTGACCTACAACTAAGCCTAAGGATTAAAGGGGCTGGCATGATGAATCCTTTTATTCTAGTTGACCCTTGCTGAGGCTAAGTTTTTTCTTGTCGAGTCACCCTTCATGCCGAGATGTATGCCTGCCCATTTTTCTATAGTGTGCCAAGTTGAAGACTACTCACTAGTGCTGAACCAACCAATTACTTGGCATATTCCTTACTTAGAAGCCGAGAGAGAGACCTTGGACTAACTAAGCCATCCCTACTTGGATAAGTCATCTATCCATACTTTTTGTTCTCATCTGCTAACAACTTCACTACTGTAACATTGCCACGTGTATAGTATCATGTGCAAAATCTGTTGTACCAATGATTAGTTTTCTTATATATTCATTTTTAACCTTTTGTATTTTCTACATTACTTCCTTAGAGAGTACCCTTTTTGTCTTTTCCTTTTTTTGGCAAGTTGCCTTAACTTATGGGTATAAATACCCTTGTACTTATAGCTGGAAAGTAGCAGATCATTCTTAATATACTTTTTGAGTACTTTTCTTCCTCGCGTAAACACTGTTTATTTACTCTTGGCAACACTCTTATCCTTTCCCTTAAGCAAGGTTGGGTAGCAAGTAACCTCACTGAACTAATTCATACGTTATATCAAATTGTGCTGTAAGTCTTCGAAAGTTCCATTAGTGCGTCATATCCTCTAGAGCTGATCATAAGTTTTGCTTTCTATTTCATTCTTCATTTTTCCCTTTTTTACTTTCCCCGTTAATCTTTTTTGTTTTAGCTTTCTGCAAGCTTAGACCTATCTAGTGACCGACTTTGTCTATTCTTGGTTATGATTCACACCATCTTGGTATCAAAGCGGAGGTTCAATGTGAACTGTAGTAGTTCTTTTTGAAGTTCTGTTATACTCTATTTTGTGTGTGTGAAATAGAGCACATTATTGTGTTCTTTTGATTATTGTGTTGTTAACTATTAACTTCCTGAAGTGTTCGTTTGAGCTTTGAGTTTGTAAAGAAAAAATAACAGACCTAAATATGAATGCTAGTACTGGAGATGATAGTGGAGTTATCCACCATGGATGATAGTCTCAGGAAACCCCCAGAAGCATTGATGAGGTAGTTAACCTCTTAGTAGATATGACCCAAGCTGTCTATGCATTATCTTACTGACCCATTGAGGCCACGCAAAACACTCTACAAGCTGCTCAACCTGTTAGAGGTTAGAACCCAACTTGACCAGTTCAAGGTAAAGGAGTTGGCGAATGAGTGAGGTGAAGGATAGACCTAAGAGAGCTTGATGAAGAGGAAGAAGTGTATTTAGAAGAAGAGCGTGTATGAATCCCCAGAGCATCCGACCATGTGAAGCTTTGGATTCCGGGTTTAAATGGATCTGGGAATGCTGATGAGTATCTGGATTGGGAAGAGAAGGTGGAGCGTATGTTTGATTACTATCAATATGAGAATTATAAGAAAGTGAGAACTGCTGCTATTGAATTCTTCGAGTATACCGCCATGTAGGGGAAGAATTTTCAGGCTATGAGAAGACAAGATGGCTACCGAGAGATTAACACTTAGCTCGAGATGAAGAGAGTACTTAGAAACAGGTTCATGCTGGAAACCTATCTCCAAGATACTTTCACTTGACTTCAAGAGCTAAGACAAGGAGGCCAAACTATTAACGAATATGTTCAAGAGTTCTAAATGCTCATGATTCGTTACGAAGTGAAAGAACCACCAACTCGAACAGTCTTAAGGTTCATTACTGGGTTGAGAGCAGACATTCAAGATGTCGTGGAGCTCTAACAATTTGACACCATGAATAAGGCTGTTAAGATTTCCTAGCGAGTAGAGAGACAGAGAATGAGCCGAGTATTGGCGAGGATGTCGACTAGCTGACCCAGATAAGCAAGTCACCAAACTCTACCGAGTATTGATAACTCTTATTTTAAATACATTTCACATGGTCATTTTATAGTATTTCCCTTACATCTTTGGTTTTCTTTAAAGAATTGATACTTAATTGAGTAAAATTTTGACTTCAAGGTTTGAACGCGTTCTTGGATTGAAAACGAAGAAAATGAATCAGGTTTCACTCAATTTAGAGTTCAAATGAATGAGTTATGAAGTTATACAGTCTGGGACACAACTGTGTCCCCAAGCTGTGTCCATTCAAGAAGATTTGCCAAGGTCAGAAAGTTACATGACCTGGGGACATGACTGTGTCTTAGGCTGTGTTTGGTGACGAAAAAAAGAGAGGCTTTACAATGCATTATAAAAGGACTTATTAGGGTTTCACATAGAAGATTGGACATTCAAAAGAGAAGAGACTTGAAGAGAAGGAGGAGAAAAAGGCGAAAGCAACACCAAACTTCAAGATTGAAGAGATTTTTCATCAACAAAAGGAGTTTTTTCATGTTTTATTTCTTGATTTTGTTGAAATTCGTTTTTAGTTTCATTATGATAGCTTAAGATTCTTATATTTAGGATTATGGAACCTAAGGTTTCATGTGACTATTAGATTGATTGATAATTTTCAATAAAGTTTCTATTTTTTCTTGATTCAATTATGTTATTTAATTGTTAATTGATATTTCTAGGATATCAATCTATGATATTATGCATGATGATTGAGAAATCACATATGTAATAAGATCTTAACATAATTGGAGAGAATTGCATGTATACTTAGAGATAAGATACATGTTTCTTCCGGAAAGTTATTCTTTTATGTTGGAATTCATTATACATTAATGCGATTCTGAATTATATTACTAAAGAAGAGATTCCGGTAAATAATTTAGGATTAGGGTTAATATGCTTGAGAAAGGTGTTAACTTTAATTGTGAATTCCTTCGGTCAAGAATAATAGAGATTGAATTGGATACATTTTAAGTGGTCACATGTTAAACACTAGGGGAAATAATTCCTAAATACGTTATTTGCTTTCTTGAAGTGGTTCTTAATTTTATTGCTTTCTAAATTGCTTAATCAAGTCTTATAATTAGGTTTGTTTGTTAATTTTAGTATTTTTAATTCATTCAACTCATCACAATTTTCTGATTAGATAATAGAGCTAAGGTTAATATTAGTACTCGAAGTCTCTTAAGGATCGACTCAGACTCACATCTACTATATTAAAACTGATAGGTGCACTTGCCTGATATCAAGTTTTTGGCGCCGTTGCCAGGGACTTTCAATATTAAGAACACTAGTTGCTTTATTACTTTGACCATTTTTTTTTTCTGTTTTCATTGTTTATTTTTATTACCTAGAGCTGCAATTGATTCTATATTTCTTGCCCTTGTAGTGCATGACCCGAAGCAACCTAAAAGATTTGGTAGAACTTGATCCTGAAATTAAGAGAACTATCCTTCAAAATTTGAGATTGCAACCTGGACAAACTGTGGCTACCAAAGAAGATGAATCAATCATTGAGATTAAGGAAGAGGGTGAAGAGGCCAACACTCAATTTATCGATTAAGAAGATCCACCACACATGGTTAACAACAGTAATGAAGAAAATCAGACTATGTTCGACTATTCAAGGCTTACACTTATTGGAGCTAACTCTATTATCACAAGGCTAACTGTCGTGGCTAATAACTTCTAAATTGCACCTAATATCATACAAATGGTGCAACAATATGTTCAGTTTGACGGTCTCCAAGATGAAGATCTTAATACTCACATCTCTAGCTTTCTAGAGATTTGTGATACATTTAAAATCAACGGAGTCACGGATGATGCCATCCGACTGTGGCTATTTCCTTTTTCCTTGAGGGGTAGAGCAAAGCAGTGGTTGAACTCTCTACTACGAAATTCAATCACAACTTGGAATGAATTAGTAGAGAAATTTTTGGAGAAGTATTTCCCACCTGCGAAGACCGCTAAACTTCGGAATGACATTTCTTGTTTTGCCTAATTGAAAGTGGAGACTCTATATGACACTTGGGAGCAATTCAAGGACTTGCTCAGGAGGTGCTCACATCATGGCCTCCCACTATGGATGCAAATTCAGACCTTCTATAACGATCTCAATTTATCTACGAGACAGATGATTGATGCATCCGTAGGAGGTACTTTGAATACAAAGACACCCGAACAAGCACAAAACCTGATTGAAGGAATAGCAATGAACAATTATCAGTGGGAAAGCACTAGAGCTAAGCAAAAGGTTATGGGAATTTATGATATGGACTTGACCACTGCTCTGGCAGCCAAGGTAGGCTTATTGAGTAAGAAGATTGATGCACTCTCTATTGGCCCTCAATAAGTACAATCGGATGTAAGTGACTGTAGTATGTAGGGTTATGGAGCACAAGAACAACTGGAACAGGTAGATTATCTAGGAAATCCATCCAAGCAACAAAATAAACCCTACAGCAACACTTATAATCCCGGATGGAGGAATCACCTTAATTTCTCATGGGGAAATCAAAACTAAGGCCAGCAGAAGACCAACTTTGGCCCACCTGGATTTCAAAGACCATTCCCACCTCCTCTTCCTCAAGAAAAGAAGTCTAGTGTGGAAGAATTTCTCACAAAATATATTCAAGGCAATGAGGCTCGCTTATCCAACATTGAATCATCATTGAGGAATCAAGAGGCATCTAATCGCAACCTTGAGAACCAAATTGGTCAACTTGCGAAGCTAATCTCTGAAAGACCATAGTGAACATTACCAGGAAATATAGAAACCAATCCAAAGGGACATGTCAAGGCAGTGACACTTCGAAGTGGGAAGGAGTTGCATGCTAAGAGGAAGGTTAGTGAGGAGACTAGTAAGAGCAATGAGGGGATGAAAGCAACGGAAGACGTAGAGTCATCTAAGGCGAAGGAATATCAACCACCCATCCCATATCCCTAAAGACTCAAGCAAGATCACAATGACCAACAATTCAGTAAGTTCCTTGACCTCTTTAAACAACTGCATATTAACTTATCTCTCATTAATGCCTTGTCACAGATGCCGAAGTACGCTAAGTTCTCGAAAGATTTGTTATCTAACAAGAGGAAGCTTGAAGAGCTTTCTACAGTCATATTGGGTAAAGAATGTTCAGCGATCATGCAAAATAAGTTACCCAAGAAGCTAAAAGACCCAGGAAGTTTTACAATTCCTTGTCATATTGGTAACTTGTTAGTTGACAAAGCTTTAGCTGATTTGGGTGCTAGCATCAATTTAATGCCTTATAAATTTTTCAAGAAACTAGGAGTAGGGGAACCTAAACCTACATGCATGAGCTTGCAATTAGCTGATAGATTTGTGACGTATCCTAGAGGCATTATCGAGGATGTATTAGTCCAAGTGGGTAAATTTATTTTTATAGTGGACTTTGTGATATTGGACATGGATGAAGATTTTGAGTTGCCCCTTATCTTAGGTAGACCATTCTTAACTACCGCTAGGGCTATCATTGATGTTAGTGATGGCAAGCTCATTCTTAGAGTAGGAGATGAAGAGATCATGTTTAAAATTTCGGAGGCTATGAAAAAGTTTGCTGATCAGGATGATACTTGCTACCTTTTGGATGTTACCGACACTTTTGTTTCAAGTTATATGTAGGAAGTTCTTTTTAAGGATCCGCTAGAGATTTGCTTGCAATTAGGCATGGAAGAAGCTTCGGAAGATCCCATCAAATCCAAGGTGGTAACCCAACTGGAGGCAAATAAACCTACCTCTATTGAGAAAGGATTTGAAGAGTTTGAAAAGAGGAAGGAAGCACAATTAAAACCTTCGATTAAGGAGCTACCAGTATTGGAGTTAAAACAATTACCTGACTACTTAGAATATGCTTTCTTAGAGAAGGACTCCAAATTACCGGTAATTATAGCATCCAATTTAGAAGAAGAATAGAGAGAAAGGTTGCTGAAAGTACTCAAGGAGCATAAGAGGGCCATTGCTTGGAAAATATCTGATATTCAAGTTATCAATCCCTCCTTTTGTATTCATAAGATTTTAATGGAAGAAGACCATAAGCCCGTTGTACAGCCCTAGAGACGCTTGAATCCAAACAAGAAAGAGGTAGTAAAAGAGGAAGTTATCAAACTCCTTGATGCAGGTATGATATATCTTATCTCTAATAGCTCATGGGTGAGTCCAGTGCAAGTAGTTCCAAAAAAAAAAAAAAAGTGGGATGATAGTAGTTCCTAATGAAAAGAATGAATTGATCCCAATGAGAATGGTAACAAGTTGGCGTATATGTATCGATTATCGAAAGTTAAATGATGCTATACGTAAGGACCATTGCCCTTTACCTTTTGTTGATCAAATGATAGAACGACTAGCTGGACATATGTTTTATTGTTTTCTAGATGGCTTATCTAGTTATTTTCAGATACCTATTGCACTGGAAGATTAAGAGAAGACCACTTTCACTTATCCTTATGGTACCTTTACTTACCGTAGAATGCCTTTTGGTCTTTGCAATGCACCTGTTACATTCCAACGATGCATTTTAGCCATTTTTGATGATTTGATTGAGGACATAATGGAGGTATTTATGGATGATTTTTCAGTTTTTGGCAACTCATTTGACCATTGTTTGAATAATTTGGACAGGGTACTTACCAGGTGTGAGGAGACCAATCTTATACTCAACTGGGAGAAGTACCACTTCATGGTACAGGAGGGTATTGTGCTGGGTCATAAGACCTCATATCGAGGAATTGAGGTGGATACTGCCAAAGTGGACGTGATTGCAAGACTCCCATCTCCAACTTCGGTTAAGGCCACAAGAAGCTTTTCAGGGCATGCAAGTTTTTATAGGCGATTCATTAAGGACTTCTCGAAAATTGCCCGCCCTTTGACTAAGTTATTAGAGAAGGATGTACCTTATGTTTTCTCTCAGGAGTATTTGAAAGCTTTCAATATCCTTAAAGAGAAACTTACCAATGCGCCAATCATGGTAGTACCTGATCAGGTACTATTAAGAGTTGATAAGTTTATACTGATCATTCTGCCCTTAGGTACTTGTTAGCAAAACCAGATGCAAAGCCAAGACTGATTTAGTGGATCTTATTGCTACAAGAGTTTGATGTGGAGATCAAAGACAAAAAAGGCGTTGAGAATTTAGCAGCAGATCACCTATCTCGATTGGAGAATCCAAACTTGGAAATGCTCGATGAGAATGAGATCAAGGATGAATTCCTTGAGGAGCGACTCTATGCCATCGACCAGGTAAGTGATATGGAAATTCCTTGGTTCACGAATATCGCCAATTTTTTAGCTGCTAGGATTATACCGAAAGGACTTCCACACTAACAAAAGAAGAAATTTTTTTTTGATGTGAAACATTATTTTTAGGATGATCCTTACCTGTTGAAAGTATGTGCAGATTATGTTATTCGTAGGTGTGTATCGCACCTCGAAGGATGGAGAATTTTGAGCCACTGTCATTCGGGGCCTACGGGTGGGCATCATAATGCCAATAGGACAGCTCATAAGGTCCTAGAGGCTAGATTTTATTGGTCTACCTTATTCAAAGATGCCTAGAAATATGTTGAGATTTGTGATCGTTGTCAACGAGTGGGGAATATATCTCGTAGGGATGAAATGCCACAATACCCCATCATCGAAGTCGAGGTATTCGATGTGTGGGGGATCGATTTCATGGGTTCTTTCCCGAACTCTAATGGAAATAAATATATCTTAGTAGTTATTGACTACGTCTCTAAGTAGGTAGAAGCTAAAGCCTTACCTACTAATAATGCTAGGGTAGTAAAAAAATTCTTGAAAGGCCTATTTTCTCGATTTGGCACCCCTAGGACAATTATAAGTGATAGAGGAACACACTTTTGTAATGCCCAACTCGACCAAGTGTTGAAATGTTATGGCGTTACACATAGAATAGCCACCTTGTACCACCCCCAAAGTAGTAGCCAAATGGAAGTTGCTAATCGCGATCTTAAGTAAATTTTTGAAAAAACTATAGAGGTTCACAGGAGAGATTGGTCAGAAAAGTTGGATGATGCTATATTGTCACACAGAACCACTTACAAAACCCTACTAGGGACTACACCCTACCGACTTGCATATGGGAAGGCTTGTCATTTACCAGTAGAGATTGAACATAAGGCTTATTGGGCAATTAAGAGTGCTAATGTTGATTTTGAGTGTGCAGGTTCTCACAGGAAGCTTCAATTGAATGAGCTAGAGGAATGGCGAGCGAAAGCATATGAGAACTCCAAATTATACAAAGAAAGGGCCAAAATATACCACGATCAGCGAATCAAACAAGGTCGACAATTTAAAGAAGGCGATCATGTCCTTTTGTATAATTCTCACCTTTGTTTATTCCCAGGTAAGTTGAAATCTAGGTGGTCTGGACCATTTACAATTACACAAGTTTTCCCATATAGGACTGTTGAAGTTATACACTTAGAGAAAGGAACATTTAAGGTAAATGAGCAACGATTGAAGTTATACTTGAGTGGAAATTTGGAGCATATTGGACGAGAGAAGTTTTATCTCCACCTGACAGAACAATCATGAGCTACAATCATATCCGGATGAGCTATTGATGTTAACTATAGCGCTTCTTGGGAGGCAACCCATGTCTAACTTTGCTCATACTTTAGTTTTTTTAGTTTATTCCATTTTATTTTTTCTTTGATCTAGTTTTGCTTTGCTTTGCTTTGCTTCTTTTATTTGTTTCAATTTTAGTCATAAGCTTTTCTTTTTAGTTTCATTTTTTTCTCTTTAGTTTTCTTTGTCTTATTTTTCGAGTTTAATTACTTTTATTTCTTTAAGTTTCTTTTATTTTTAAATTCATGAATTTAAGCTAAAAAAAAAAAAAAACAGAACAGAAAGTTACACTGGCATAGGATACGGCCGTGTCCCAACCTGTGATCATCTAGGCCCCTTCAATGACTTGTCACTACAGAAAGTTATATGGGCATGGGACACGGTTGTGTCCTAGCCCATGTGTGCCCAGCCATATGTCGTCAAAACAGACAGTTACACGAGCGTGGGATACGATTGTGCCTCAGCCCGTGTGTACCCAGTGTTAACATGTCAACACAAAAAGTTACATGAGCGTGGGTGTGCGCCCAGCTTTAATACATGCCCTGACAGAAAGTTACACGAGCGTGGGACACGGTTGTGTCTCAACCCGTGTTTGCCCAGGTAAGTCACCGAACACAGAGAGTTACACAGGCGTGGGATACGGTCATATCCCAGCTCGTGTCTACCCAGCACCCATATGATTTAGTACACGTACTGCACAATATTATCAAAACACACATACACCCTCTCAAACACTTATAGAAATCCACACAAATTCATTTCACCTTCCATTTTCTCTCCATCTTCTTCTCACAGTTCCCGATCCAAGTAAGTTCCCCTAATTTTTTTCTGTCCTCTCTTATTTATGCTTTGTTTTCATCATTATTTAGGCATGCTTAGGTAACCAAACTTTAGGTCTTTTGTGAATTGGTCCATGAATTTTGTCTGTGAATTTACTTGTTTTTTTTATTCTTTCATGATAGATATACACATTTGCCTTGTGTTGATAGATTTCAATGCCTTTATGATGCCTCTTCTGGTTAGCTATTACTGTATGATCTCTCAAACCTGAATTCTGTTTGCCAATTCGATGATCACTATTCAATTATGCCAGTTAGGGCTAGAATTGTGAGAGTGATTTTAGGACATTTAGAGTCTTTGATGTGTTGGGACCCTGTCTTTTCAAGCTGATTGTAATGTAATGCGTCTAATGTATAATTAGTTGGACGGATTTGCTAGCCATTTCTTTTACACCAACTAGTTTTGTGGATGCACTCTACATGTTTGTTTAAATGTCCTAATGGGAATTCTTTCAATATTCCTCACTGTTACTCCTTTATAACTCTGTCTTAGTTTGAACTCAGTGTGGCAAGGATGTGCGTTTTTTATTTGGTTTGGTGTTTCTTCTTAGGTAGTCAATGGCAAATCGCACAAAGCTTACCGTTCGAAGAAAATCCAAGTATGCCACATCATCTTCAACGTAAGAAGGTGCCATTGTTGAACCATTGGCCACTCTCCCTCCAATAGAGCACCCCAAACTTCAATTCAAAGAGGAATACCAGTCGTAACGCTATAATTTACTTAAGAACAAGCCCTTCAGCAACACCCTTTGTTTGGATTGGGATATTCTCGCTCAATTAGAGCTCACAACGGAAATGAAGGCACTATTAGAAGGAACCATTTGGGAGTGATTTTTATCTCTTGAAGCTCCAGTTTATAAGGAGCTGACTTTGGAGTTTTTATGCACATATAAACTCGATAAAGAGAGTGTTAGTGGCATGGGCCCCAAACGTAAACTCTATTTCACTTTGAGTGGCCAGCCTTTCCACATGACAATAGCTCAATTGGGCAAATGTCTTGGTCTTTATGAGGATAAATACACACGGACAGAAGAGTTCCAACGTTTAACATGTCGTTTTCCATGTAGAGTAACACTAGGAACGTTTTGGAATGAAATTACTGTTGGTGATGCTTATGACCCAGCAAAGAGTAAGGCTTCTCAATTGGTCAAACCTGAATATCGTGATCTTCATTGGCTCTTTGTACATACATTGACCGGCCGAGGCCTAAGCACCAATGTGGTTTCTAATAAGCATTTCCTTTATTTGTATAGTGTTATTCATAAACACCCAATCAATTTAGCCATTGAGCCAGCTGAACTTTTCAGCCACTAAGCAACCACTACACGGAAGAAAGGGCATATTTGTTGTGGCCCCTACATCACCTTACTAGTGCAGGCCATGCAGACTAAGGTTATAGTTTGGCCCTTACTTACCTTTCTTACTCAAGTCACTCCTATGCGACTTAACTCATTCCGACTCATAAACCTTTTACCAACAAGACGTCAAGGTAGACACTCACGAAGCACCTCTCAAGGCCAGACATCTTCAACAAGCTTTGAGGACAAATTTGATATTTTGATGACTGAGGTTTGTTATATCCAAGAAAGTATGGATAAACTTCATATCCACTAAGACAAATTGGAAAAATTTCTCAAGATGAAAGAGTCGGATGCAAATGATGAGGACAGTGAGAGTGAGAAAGAGGACGATGAGGGTAGTGTAGAGGAAGCTGGGGGTAGTGAAGAGGATGTTGAGGGTAGTGAAGAAGACGATGATGAAACCATGGTGGAGGCAGCATCTGATGAGGATGATGGAGAGACGGATTTCGATCCCTCTTCTTAGTTCCTGTTTTTTTCTTTTTTTTTTTTGTTGTTTTTAGTTGGCTAAGGCATGTGCAATTAGACATGTAATGACGATGGCTTCCTAGTTATGAACTTCTTCACCTTATTTTCGACTGGCAGGGAAGTATTAGTTTCTTTTTCAATACATGTATTTCCTTTTTCCCTATGATGATTTTTCTTGTCTCATATCTTGCTGTTATGCTTTCTTAGTCGTACATTGAGGATAATGTACGTTATTAAGTGTAGGAAAAGGATATATATGAATTTGTTACTGTTTAAGAGACCAATTATTTACATTTAACCTAATTAATTTTTAAGTTAACTTGCAATAGGTAAATAACAAGTGTTAGGCCAAATCAACTGTGTCATCTTGATTATTATTGATCTTATTATACTTTACTAGAATTGAATAGTCAAATTTGTGGAGAGCAAAGTTACGAGTTATTTAGCTTGGGGCTCTAAGACTTGAGATTGGAGCAACATCACTAGTTGAGAGTTAGTCATGGTTAATTTTAAATTTACTTTTATGTATACTTTTCTCTTAGAAATTTTTAGAGCCCTATAATTTTTAGCAAGCAAGCAAACAAACAAATGAAATTCGTTTTTTGAAAACCCCTGAAAAATCACAATGATTGGAGGTAAAAAGTAATAACAAGTGTATGAATAGAAAAAAATTGGCAAGGATTCGTCTTAGTCCGTCAGAAGAGTGAGTTTGAGTCCCAATGCCAATACTAATGAAAAAATTGATATAGATCGGTCTTGGTCCATCAGAAGAGCAAGGTTCTTTCCCGCTATCAATATAAGGAATAGGTTGGTATGGATAGGTCTTGGTCCGTTAGAAGAGCGAGATTCTTTCCTTCTACCAACACAATTGTCCATTAAATAAAGTAAATTTAAAAACCTCCCATCAAAAGCATGAACTAGGGGGATGATCAAAGGATGAGTGGATGTAAATGTGTTTGTTTTGTATTATGGTGCTTGGTGAGATTAAAGAGAGAATTGTATACACTTTAGTCAAATGGACAAAATTTTTATGACTCTTTCCCAGTTAGTGAGATATTAAATCCAATTTTTAGTTTAAGAATCCTTAGTTAAATGACTCGAGTAAACTTTGACTTCCATAAATTAACCAGTGAACTTTAGTATTAAGTATTGTGGAGCATTCGAATATGGTCAGGTGAAATTATGGCATTGTTAAGGGTGAAGTTGATTGACTTTATTATTGCAAGTTAATTGAAAATGATTTTCTTACCTTTCTTCGAGCCAAGTATATTTGTTCACTGGTTTCCTAAGTAGTGATAAATTTTGTTTAGTGTTTCTTGTCCCGAAATTTTGTTTTGATTTATTTGCTTGAGGACAAGCAAATGCTCAAGGGTGGGGAAGTTTAATAACTCTTGTGTTAAATACATTTCACATGGTGATTTTATAGTATTTCCCTTACATTTTTGTTTTTCTTTAAAGAAATTAATACTTAATTGATTAAAATTTTGATTTCAAGGTTTGAACGTGTTTTTGGATTGAAAACAAAGAAAATGAATCAAGTTTAACTCAATTTGGAGTTCAAATGAATGAGTTATGAAGTTTTGAAGTTATACAGTCTGGGACACAACTATATCCCCAGGCTGTGTCCATCTAGGAAGATTTGCCAAGGTCAGAAAGTTACATGACCCGGGGACACGACTGTATCCTAGGCTATATCTGGTGACGAAAAAAAAGGGGCTTTACAATGCATTATAAAAGGACTTATTAGGGTTTCACACAGAAGATTGGACATTCAAAAGAGAAGAGACTTGAGAAGGGGGAGAAAAAGGCGAAAGCAACACCTAACTTCAAGATTGAAGAGATTTTTCATCAACAAAAGGGGTTTTTTCATGTTTTATTTCTTGATTTTGTTGGAATTTGTTTTTAGTTTCATTATGATAACTTAAGATTCTTGTACTTAGGATTATGGAACCTAAGGTTTCATGTGACTATTAGATTGATTGATAATTTTCAATAAAGTTTCTATCTTTTCTTGATTCAATTATTTTATTTAATTGTTAATTGATATTTCTAGGATATCAATCTATGATATTATGTACGATGATTGAGAAATCACATATGTAATGAGATCTTGACATAATTGGAGAGAATTGCATGTATACTTAGAGATAAGATACATGTTTCTTCCGGAAAGTTATTTTTTTGTATGGGAATTCATTATACATTAATGTGATTCTGAATTATATTACTAAAAGAAGAGATTCCGGTAAATAATTTAAGATTAGGGTTAATATGCTTAAGAAAGGTGTTAACTTTAATTGTGAATTCCTTCGGTAAAAAATAATAGAGATTGAATTGGATATATTTTAAGCGGTCACATGTTAAACACTAGTGAAAATAATTCCTAAATACGTTATTTGCTTTATTGAAGTTGTTCTTAATTTTATCGCTTTCTAAATTGCTTAATCAAGTCTCATAATTAGGTTAGTTTGTTAATTTTAGTATTTTTAATTCATTCAACTAATCACAATTTTCCGGTTAGATAATAGAGCTAAGGTTAATATTAGTACTCATAGTCTCTGAGGGATCGACTCGGACTCACATCCACTATATTAAAACTAATAGGTACACTTGCCTGATATTAAGTGTCGAGCTGAGAAGAAGATTGATGTCAAAGCTAAGTAGAAAAGCCGACTAAATGATGAAGTATTGAACCAAACGTATGAGAAGGGGCAAAGGTTTGGTAGGAAGACTAGCCAAATCAAGTGCTTCAAGTGCTAGAAGTTCGAACACATGGCTGCTCAGTGCTTGAATCGACGGACGATAGTCATCAAGGGAGACATATTGAAGCTAGAAGTAGATAGTACAGATGAAGAACTCGAGGAGGAGAAGGCTCCTGTTGAGAAAGAGCTAATTGAGGAGGACGTGTTTCCTGAGGACTTAGATCAATTACTCATGGTTGTCTGACGCACTATGAACATAGAACCCTCATGAGAGGAAGAGTAGAGAGATAATTTATTCTATACTACCTGTAAGGTGAATGATCAGATGTGCACCCTCATCGTGGATAGTAGAAGCTGCACCAATGTAACATCAGCCAATCTTGTTTCAAAATTGATGTTGCCAACTGTTACACATCCGAGGCCGTATAAATTGTACTGGTTGAGTGAGAAAGGAGCATTACATGTCACTCAGCAAACACTACTGCCTATGTGCGCTTCCTATGTATTGCTAGGAAGACTGTAGTTATTTGATAGGAGAGTTATGCATGACGGCTATAAGAACACTTATATGTTTGAGAAGAATGACTGGAAGATCACATTGAACCTGATGCTACTGAGAGAAGTTCACAAGTTAAATACGAAACTTACTCGCGGATCGAAGAAGGCTTTGGTGATGAGTAGAGCCAAGCTCCGAGAGGCCATCAATGCTAATGAGCCAACCCTCATGTTGTTCAAGCAACTATTGGAAATGGAGTAGGGTGAGTTACCTTAGGAGGTCAAGGAGTTATTAGATGAATATACTGACCTATTCCCAAAATTGTTACTTCAGGGGTTGCCTCTAACTCGAGGCATAGAGTACTGCATTGACCTAGTACTCGGTGTTATACTACCGAATAAGTCAACTTATTGGATGAATCTCGAGCAGACTTCTAAGCTCTAACGTCAAGTTAATGAGTTGCTGGAGATAGGGCATGTTAGAGAGAGTCTTAGCCCTTGTGCTATGCCTACACTTCTAGCGTTGAAGAAGGATGAAACCTGGCGAATGTATGTAGATAACTAAGCTGTGAACAAGATCATAATCAAATATAGGTATCCAATCCCAAGGCTAAAAGACATGTTAAATGAGCTTAGTGGAGCTAGGATTTTCAGCTAGATCGATCTCAAATCCGATTACCATCAAATTTGCATGAGGTTAGGAGGCGAGTGAAAGATTGCGTTTAAGACTCGACATGGACTTTATGAGTGGATGGTTATGCCTTTTGGCTTGTTGAATGCCCTGATCACTTTCATGAGACTAATGAACCATGTGTTAAGACATCTTATAGGGAAGTGTATCGTGGTGTACTTTGATGATATCTTAATCTATAGTACCAATATGTTGAGTCACTATGAACATCTCAAAGTAGTCCTGGATATCTTTCATGTTGAGAGACTATTTGGCAATCTAAAGAAGTGTTGCTTTTACCAGGAGAAAGTGGTATTCTTGGGCTATGTAGTTAGTAAGGGAGGCTTGCAAGTCGATAATAGGAAAATCCAAGCAATTTTCAAGTGGCCAACTCCTACTACTTGTGCCGACATGAGAAGTTTTCATGGACTGGCTTCGTTTTACAGAAGATTCATTAGGAATTTCAACACCTTCGCTGTGTCACTTATTGAACTAACAAAGAAAAGCACCAAATTTGGATGGAGAGAAAGAGAGGAGAGGAGCTTTACCAAGGTAAAAGAAAGATTGACCTCCGCCTCAGTATTAGTATTACCCAACTTCGACAAAATTTTTTAGCTGGAATGCAACACATCGGGCATTGGAATAGGCCCTATCTTGATGTAGGAAGGCTAATTAATTGCCTTCTATCGTGAGAAGCTCAAAGGACCACAACTGAACTACTCCGTGTATGATAAGGAACTTTTGGCATTGATCCAAGCAATGCAAGTATGGTAACATTATTTACTGCTAAGAGAATTTGTCATAAATGCTAACCATGAATTGCTAAGGTACCTCCGAAGTCAGACCAAGTTGTCGAAGTGGCAGGCAAGATGGATTAAATTCCTTAAAGGATTCAATTTTGTAATAAAGTATAAGTAGGGAAAGAGTAACGTAGTTGTAGATGCTCTTTCGAGGAGATATGCAATTTTATCAAAATTGCAGACCAAATTGTTTAGGTTTGAAAGTATCAAAGAACAGTACCTCAAGGATCCACACTTTGGACCTATAATTTTGCTGTGCGTTAACTGGAGGATGGTAGACAAGTATCATGTGGAGGATGGCTACCTATTTCAAGGAGGAAAATTATGCGTGTCAAATTGCTCACTAAGGGAGCTACTAATTAGGGAAGCCTACAGTGAAGGTCTCTTTAGACACTTTGGAGAAAGAAAGACTTTTGAATTGTTGAATGGTCGAGAATGAGGAAGGATGCACATCGAGTTGTCAAAAGCTGTGTCATATGCAAGAAGGTAAAGTGCTAAGCTAAACAAGGGAAAACAATGCCCCTACCTGTCTCGATGAAACCATAGATTGAATTGAGCATAGACTTTGTTCTCGGACTATCGTGAATCGCCAAAAGCAAAGATTCTATAATGGTCGTCATGCATCAGTTTAGCAAGATGGCACACTTTGTGCTCTACATCAAGAGTAATGACACTTCAACTATTGCTTCTCTTTTCTTGGAGGAGATTATGTGAATACACGGCATACCGATAAGTGTAATCTTCGACAGAAACCTAAAGTTCTTAAGCCAATTCTAAAGAACCCTATAGCGTTGATTGGGAACCAAATTACTCTTTAATACCACATGTCAGCCCTAAATTGATGGCTAAACCAAGGTGGTTAATCGTACTTTGGGATCATTGCTCCGAACTATAATGGGCAAGAACTTAACTGATTAAGACGTTTGCTTGCCTGTGGTCAAGTTTGCCTATAATTAAATGGTACATGTTGCAAACTGTGACCAAGAACAAACAAGGCTGGTTGTTAGATGAGTTCAAGCTTACAGAAAGCTCAAAAAGGATTAATGAGGAAAAGTGCGAAAGGGGTAAAATTTGAAGAATGAAGTAGTACGCAAAACCTACGAACAACTCTAGAGAATATGATGCACCGATGAAACTTTCAAGGACTCATGACACAATTTGATATGACGTACGAATTAGTTCGGTGAGATTACTCACCATCTAACCTTGTTTAAGGGAAAGGATAAGAATGATGCCGAAAGTAAACAAACAGTGTTTACGCAAGGAGGAAAAAGTACTCAAAGAGTGTATATTAAGAATGATATGATATTCCTACAGTTATAAATACAAGGGTATTTATACCCATAAGTTAGGATAACCTGCCTAAAAAGGAAAAGACAAAAGGAAATTTCCTAAGGAAGTAATATACAAGACACAAAAGGGCAAAAATGAATATATAAGAAAAAAAATCATTAGTGTAACGGATTCTGCACATAATACTGTACACATGGCAATGCTACATTAGCGAGGTCATTAAAAGATGTAGACAAAAATGTTTGGACAGATAGGCTTGTTCGAGTAGGGATGATTTAGTCAGTTTGGACTCTCTCTCCTGGCTTCTCGATAAGAAAGATTGTGAGTAATTGGTTATCTCGGTGTTGGAGAGTAATCATCAACCTGGCATACTGTAGAAAAATGGGTAGTCATATGGCACGGCATGAAGGATGACTCAACAAGGAAGTACTCAGCCTCGATAGGGGTTGGTTGGAATAGAAGTATTCGTCATGCCAACCCCTTTAGTCCTCGGGCTTAGCTACGAGTTAGAGGTCTAGTAGCCTAATCCCATCATTACATGACACCACTAAGCAAACTCCCTTTGAGGTAGTTTATGGGTTCGATCCCGAGTTGCCCCTCGACCATGCCACTATACCAGTATCTACATAAGAGGACCTTAATGCATCGGCTAGAGCATAATCCCTTCAACACATCTATGACAAGGTCACTTGACACATCGACTAAGCTGCCGAAGACTGCGAGAAAAGATCAAAGGTAGGACAACTAAACGGTTTCAATCGAGAGACTTGGTGTAGTTACACCTTAGTAAGGAGCGGTTCCTGAACAAGAAAAGGAACAAATTATCTACAAGAGTAGAAGAACCTTTTAAAATCCTCCAGAAGATTAATGATAATGCCTACAGGTTGGAATTGCCCGAGGATTATAGGGTTTTTGACACCTTCAATATTGCTGACCTCAGTCTATATCACCTTGATGGAGAATTGAGTGAACACCATTTGGATTTGATCCCAAATCTAAAACAACCCGAAGGAGATGATAGGAATTAGGCTACTAGACTTCTGACCCATAACCGAGCCCGATGACTAGAGGGGTTGGTATGGTGAATCCTTCTATTCTAACCAACCCCTACTGAGGCCAAGTACTTTCTTGCCGAGTCACTCTTCATGTCAAGATGTATGATTGCCCATTTTTCTATAATGTCCTGAGTTGAAGACTATTCACCAACATCGAATAGACTAATTACTTGGCATATTCCTTGTCGAGAAGTTGAGAGAGAGACCTTGGATTGACTAAGCTATCCTTACTCGGACAAGCCATTTGTTCGTACTTTTTATCCACGTTTGTTAATGACTTCACCACTATAACATCGCCACGTATACAGTATCATGGGTAGAATCCATTGCACCAATGATTGTTTTTCTTGTATATTTATTTTTATCCTTTTGTATTTTATATATTACTTCCTTAAGGATTGCCCTTTTTGTTTTTTCCTTTTTTTGGCAAGTTGCCCTAACTTATGAGTATAAATACCCTTACACTTATAGCTGGAAAGTAGCAGATCATTATTAATACACTTTTTGAGTACTTTTCTTCCTTGCGTAAACACTGTTTGTTTACTCTCGGTAACACTCATATTCTTTCCTTTAAGTAAGGTTAGGTGGCGAGTAACCTCACTGAACTAATTCGTGCATCATATTGAATTATGCCGTGAGTCCTTGAAAGTTCAATTGGTGTGTCATATCCTCTGGAGCTGTTCGTAGGTTTTGTTTACTGTTTCATTCTTTATTTTGCCCTTTTGCACTTTCCCCATTAATCTTTTTTTTTTTCCTTAGCTTTCTATAAGCTTGGACCCATCCAATGACTGGCCTTATCTGTTCTTGATCACGGTTCACACCATAAAATATCCCTTTTCATGAACTTGACTACTACTCCTTTAGTAACACTTGAATAGGATGAGGCCTCAACCTACTTATTGAAGTAATCGATGGCGACCAATATGAAGTGATTCCTATTAGATGCCTTCGGAGTAATCAAACCAATAATGTCTATACCCTACATTGAAAATAGCCATGGTGTAGAGAGTGTGTACAATTCTTGAGGTGGGGCATTTATTTTGTTTGCATAAACTTGGCACAAGTGACAATGCCTAATATGCTTGATGCAATCATCTTCCATTGTTGATTAATAGTATCCTAGCCTCATAATCTTCTTGGTGAGCATGTAACCATTCATGTAGGGGCTACATACTCCCTCATCTACCTCCTTCATTAAAACCTTAGCCTCTTTGTTATCCACATACCTTAAAAGCATACCATCAAATTATCGTCGATATAAGGTGGACTAACTTACTAAGAATTAGGTAGCAAATCTCCTGATTATCTTTCTATCTTTTTTCCTGGCTTCGTTAGCCTTGTTGTAAGAACATTTTAATGTCATGCTACCAAGGCTTTTCGTCACATGTACCTTCAATTGCCAGACAGAAGGTAGGTTTTTCTTTAATTTTAATTGAGAGTGGTTGAATTTTGGCTCCGCTGGATATTTGGATCATGGATGCCAAAGTAGCTAATGCATCAACAAATTGATTCTAAGTCCTCAGTACATGACTACATGTGATTTCTTCAAATTTCTCCATTAATTCAGTCAAGTGCTAATGATAAGGTACCAGTTTAGGGTTCTTAATTTTATATTCTCCTCAAGCTTAGTCGATAATGAACAAAGAATCCTTATATACTTCTAACTCTTAAATATCTTTATCCAAAGCCATTTTGACTCCCATAATATATGCCTCGTATTCAGCGATATTGTTGGTATACGAAAAAATGAGCCTTATAACTACATGGAACTATGTACCTTTAGGGGATATTAATATTGCCCAAATTTTACACCCAAACACGTTGGCAGCTCCATCAAATAACATTTTCCATCTTGGGGTCCTTTCGTTATTCTCTTCCTCAAAACCACTTTTAGCTACTAAGATGTCCTCATCAAGGAATCTAACTTATACTTCTTGGGGGGAATCTTTAGAGGGATTTTCTGCTAGCTTATCTACTACGGCTTGCCCCTTAATTGAATTTCGATTTACGTATGTGATGTTGAACTCTAACAGTAACTTTTGCTAGTTTAAGATTCTACCAATCAGGGTAGGCTTTTTCACAAAGTACTTCAAGGGGTCATGCTGAGTCAGCAATTTAGTCTGGTAATATAGCGTATACTGCCTAAGTTGATGCATTACCTAAATCAAAGCACAATACGTTCTTTCAATTTCTTAATGCTTCTGTTCCCCTTTTGTAAACTTCTTACTCAAGTAGTATATGACTCACTCTTTTCCTTCTTCATCTTTTTTGACTAAGCATGCACCCCGTGGATTCTAGTAATATTGTAAGTTACAAAAACAGCGGCTTCCCAAGTTTAGGAGCTACTAGAATTGGAAGGTTCATGAGGTACTCCTTGATTGTCATGAAGGCTTCCTCGCATTCTTCATCCCAATTTACCTTAGCATTCTTTTTCAGCAATTTAAATAAGGGATGACATTTATTTGTGAGTTGAAATATGAATGGGCTATGTAGTTTAAACGGCCTAATAAGCCTTCAACCTCTTTAAGTGTGCAAAGAGAGGGCAAGTCGACTATTGCTTTGACTTTATTAAGATCCACTTCGATGCCTTTTTGGTTGATTATGAAACACAATAATTTCCCTAAAGTTACTTCAAAGACATACTTCTCTGGGTTTAGCTTTAATTGGAACTTTCTCAACTTATCAAATAGCTTCTTCAAATTATCTATGTGATTTTCTCCCTCTTTGGATTTACAATCATATTATTAACATATACTTCAACTTCCTTGTACATCATATCATGGAAGATTGTGACCATTACTCTCTAGTAAGTTACCCCAGCATTTTTTAGTCAAAAGGCATTACTTTGTAGCAAAATGTGCCCCAAGTTGTAATGAAAGTTGTCTTAGCTTTATCTATTTTGAATATTTAGATTTGATTATATCCAAAGAATCCATCCATAAAGGAGAAGAGATGGTTTCTAGTTGTATTGTCTACCTAAATGTCAATATGGGGTAAAGGGAAGTTATCTTTAGGTGTTGCCTAGTTGAGGTCTTAAAAATCCACGTACACTGTAACTTTTCTATTCTTCTTCATCACTAGCACAATGTTTCCTATAGTTGCTTGATTGCCTAGAGTTTGGATATCTTTTGTGGCATCGGAAGTTGAAAGTCTTTGTAATTTAAGGTTGTGATATCCAGTAAGGGCTTGTAGAATATATCTTGAATTCCTCCAAACTGCTTGATTATGTTGTTAAGGTAATAGCCTATACACCATTTCATCCTAATTAAGGGGATTGCTTAATTATTTTTACAAATTAGGATTATCCTTTTGAAGTTGCTTTACCTGGCTATCCATAAGATATCAGTAACTTGAAAATTTCGTAGGATCTCCACCTAACGGTAAGTGGACTTCTCTTTTGGCATATGGATCTTGTTAACAAAGGAATCGATTAGATTGATCGTGTGGAAAATTCTCCTTAAATCAAGTCAATCTTAAAATACTTCATATGGCTTACAAACCAGACATTTAGTAATGTCATGTTGGTCTTTAGTGCACCATCGTTTTTCTTTTTTGAGATGTTTAGACTTCTAATTTGCTTTATGAAGAGTGTTGAGACATATGACTTGCCTTCAAGGAAGTGACCTACTACCTTTATGACTCTAAAGTGAATGAGTAATTAACTGAGACAAAAGCCTTCATTCTATTCTATCTCTAGTCTTTGGGATTACCATAGAAGATGGTTGGTTTGCTAGAACTGGGCTTAGTGGTAAACCAAGCTTTCAAGTTTTCCAATTTCATGCTATTCCCATTGTAGCTTTTTAGGGCCTTGTTTACTTTAGCCTTTCTGACTCTTAAGAAATTCAAAAACGCATTTACTAGGTCAACTTCCAAGTTTGGAGTGTATATGTCCTCTACGGAAGGGGCTTGAAGTAATTGGGTATACTCTTCAAGCGTTGGATTGATTAGATGAGGCCCAATTAGAAAAAGCTACCTCTTTGGGTTTGTAGAAATTAGTTAAGTCTCTAATCAAGTTGATCTCAATCTTTACCTTGGGAAGTGACATAATGGGCTTGATCTTGTTGATAATGATCTCTTGTTCTCTTGTTGACATAATGAGCTAGAGTGTGCTTGGCATTAATGAGCTTATTGACGAACCTTTCTTTAAAATGAATGGAGTTGGATGAGTAAGCCATTTTTTAGGTTAGACTAAAAAAACATGTTTGTTAAAAGATTAAAAAAATTGCTATTTACAATAAAGTATAAAAAAAAAATGAAGCCTATTTACATCAACTCTATATTTACGATATGGTGGAATTACAAGGTAAATTAAAGAATCTCCGAGTTGTCATTTCTTTTATTCTTTCTTCATTTTCATCTCGCTTGATTATTTGTCGATTTTGGATGTAATGTATGCATAAAGGGTGGGTTCTAAAGGTCCTTAAGCTTTTGTCACCTTACTTGTTTTTAGAAAACACTTTCATTGGTCACATTCAGCTTAAGTGGGGTTAGCCTAATTAAAATCAAGCGGTGGTTACACCATAACATTAGGAGCTTACACAATGGCCCCCATATCCTAAGGTCTTAATATGGTCCAAGTTTAACCATTTCTACCATGCAAATATGATACAGAAAGTAAACCTCCCCATAATAAAAAAACTTAAATAAATTTAACCCTATAAGAAAGGTTAGTGCAACTATATAAAAAAAAATAAAATAAGAACAAATAAATAAAGTACATTCAGTAAGGCGATTTCAAAAAAATTAATTCTAAATTTGGAAAGTTGGATAGCTTAACCTTAAAAGTAGTGTATTTTCTAGTAGAGTTGTCAAGCTGTCGAGCCAGATTTTTTTCTCAATTTTATATTTTCCTTAACTGATCAATATTAAACCTTAACCCGTTTAATATTGATCCTCGATTAAGAGTTAAAGAAAATTGATTTTTTAAAAAGAATTTTATAAACTTTTAGAGTCATAATCCGATCGGGTTTGGGAAATGATTTAGGTCAAAACCAAATGAATAGATTTGGTTTTGATCTAAACACTAGGTTATGCGAGGAAAAATTGATTTAGAAAAAGGGTTTTTGAAAATCCAGAGATTTGAGTCCAGGGGCTAAGTTCTTTAAAACCTTACGGGTACTATAAATTTTTCTGATTTAAATTTAATTTCTTGAAGTTATCTTTTAAAAATTGAAATTAAATAAATTATATATTTTTTTTTATTTTTACTAAATTGAGTAATTTGAACTATAAGTGGAAAAACTAATATTTTTGTTTTTTACATCGTCACGAAAGTACTTACGTATCAACTATTCAGGATCAAACGTATATAGTTCTTTTTAGAAAATGTTAATGGGTTGATTTCTTTTATTTTGGAAAAAGAGTCGAGTTTAAGTTTCTTACCCCATTTGATGTTAATTAAAGAAATTTTCTAAAGGGTCCTATTCGAGGTTTTATTTTTGAAAAATTCTAAAGTAGTCTTAATTTTGGAAAAGGATTAATTATTTTTATTTATTTGAAAAAAAATTTTCTTAAGTGATGAAAACGTTCCTTTTATTATCATTTTTTGTTATTTTATTTATTATATTTTTTATTTTATTATATATACTATTTTTTATTTTTATTTTAACTAAAGCATAAAATAAATTAACAAAACTTAGGCCTTTTTTTCTTCTTTTTTTTTTTTTACTTTTACTTTTAATTTTTTTCTTCTTCTTTTTTTAATTACATTTACAATCGAAATAATAGAATAAATGACAAAAAATACAGAAAATGATAAAAAAAAAAAAGAAAAATACCGAATTAGGAAACAAGGCCGAACTAAGGAGCTTAAGAAGGGTTGGAGTGTAGGTCTTCGATTGAGTTGGATCTCGAGTCAAACTTAAAGCAGGGTCAGGTTGCGGTTGAAGGATGAAGTAGCAACAAATGACTTTGGCTTGATCTAAGTAGAGAATCAAAGGGGTGAGAGTGGATTTATGAATTTGAGATTAGGTTTAGGGGGTGTAAGGAGAGTGCCGAGGCAGTTAGAGGTAGGTTTGGTTGTGGTCGGAGTTAGGGTAGCAATGGCGGCATTGGCTTGGTCGTATGAGGGTTGCTAGGTGCAAAAGAGACATAGCCTTAGGTCTTAGGATGTGGCGAGCCTTGTGATGGAGTCATTTTAGTTTGGAGTAGTAGCTAGAGTGGTGGGGGAATGTAGTGGTTAGAGTTTGATGGTGGTGGCATGGCAACATAAGTGGTGGTTGTTGGAGGCATAGTGAAGGCTGGGCTTAGTTAGGTTACTGAGCTAAGGTCCAAGGGTTCAGCTAAGGTGGTGATGTGGCTTAAAGTGGTCAGAGAGAGAGAAAGTTTGTGAGTGTGAGAGATTTTATGAGAGAAATTGATTGATTCTTCTTCCCTTTCAAATGGATTCCAATAATGAAGGGTAAAAATATAATAAACCTTCATAAGAGGGGAGGTATGCTCATTCACACATTTCATAAGCTTCATTAAGGAAAGGGGAAAGAACCTTTTTATTCTTAAATAAAAAATTTTTATTATAAAAAATAAAAAAGTACTTAATAAATTATTTATCATAGAAAGTTCTTAAAAAAGTACTTACCTATTTCTTGAAAAAACTTTTTTTATGAATAAATGGATTTATGAATGAAAAAATTTATTATAGAGAATCAAAAAGTACTTATAATATATTTGATAATTGAAGGATATATTATCTTGACAACTTATGTGTTTATGGTACGAGATACAATAATTTTTTTTTTTAACTTGGAAAGCAAATATTCTATGGTAGACATTTCGTATTTATTGTATTAAATATATAGTAACAATCAAATTATTATGAAATTGTTTTTCTTTTTATTTTCATGAATGTATTAATTAAATAAATGTTTAGCTTCTGTAATGGACCATCTAATAATTATCTGATTTATGTAACAAGTACAATGAATGAGGCCTGGATAGATGAGGAGTCAAAGACCGAAAGATAGAAGAGTAAATAAGGACGATCAAGCTCTTCTATGAAACCTTATGTCATCTAATAAAGTGTATACATTTTCACAAAATCTACATTTACTTTATTAATTCTGCATATACATTTACAAGAATTTATTAAGAAGATAATAAGCGCAAAAAGATTAGAAAGTTTAAAAGAATCTATTTAATCTCTTTTTAGATTTACAAGCTTCCTTTTACTTTTCAGCATCACCACATCCTAATAAATCTAAATCAGCTCAAAAGAGTTCTTTAAATAAGATTGTAAAAATAAGGGAAGAGTACAAAAAAAGTCCATCATTGTAGGTCCCGATAAGATATCAAGAAAGGGGGTGAATTGATATCTTTTGTAAAATTGGAACTTTTTCAATTCTTAAAACAACTCCCCTCTTAATGACTTTAATGGCATGGCAAGTAGTTGAAGATTGATTGTTTAATTTTAAGCGCAAAAAATAACAACACAAGTAATAAAAATAAAAAACTAAATAGAGTAGAGAGAAAGAGGATCAGGTGATTCATTTTATAGAGCTTCAACTTTTTGCGTACTACTCTCTTCTACCTCCACTACTAGGGACCTGATCCTCCTCACTGTTGTCGTTTCATTAGTTCAATATTTTCACTAAACAAAAATCAATCAAAGGTTATAAGGATATCTAATTGCTTCTTTATCCTATCGCATTAGCTTTTCCTTAGCTAAACACATGACTTAGAGAGCTCTCTAACCTCACATACGTTCAATTTACAATGTCAATAATGTTTACAAAGAAAATGAGACAATATAATCAAATAACTCTTTACAACATTTACCTAAACGCAATAACAATGAAATAAAAAAAACCGTCTATTTTTGCTTAGTTTTTGACAATTTGCACGGAGAGAATTTTTAAAATTCAGATATGTACTCAGTGTATATCCCTTATTTTATCAGCAGCTCAACTTATATTTTATTGATCTTCAATGTAACAATAAAAATAATGGTTAGTTGAAAAAGATATGGAGATATTTTCTTTTGTTGTTATCTTAACCAAGCACTTTGTAACTAAGTAGAGAAAATCTCTCATGTAGTTATCCTTGAAATTCAAATTTGAATTTCAAATGATAGCTTATGATCCTCTTATTAATTTAAATGTTGCTATAGTGATATCCTTTCTACATATAAGTATATCCCACTTATTTCGAAATTAAAATTCCTTGTAAATCTCCACCATATATTCATAATTTAAATTGAAAGAATATATCTCCAAAAAATCCCTTAGCTTCATCATCTAGTATTTGAATTTGAATTCATGATATTTCTTTAAGCTTAATCCATATCTCATTCAACTTAGAAAAAAAAAATAGTCGTAGATATTTTTCCTTTATAGTAGCTAAACACATACTTGATATAATTTGAAATAAAAATACCAGATTTCCTTGGTTGCATGGGACTTACATGAATTGTTACTTGAAATATGAATGTGAGTTGATAATCGAATAACACCATTAAAATAATAAACTGAACACTTGTATCTTGTCTAAATCTTAAATGCATGCTTGTAAATCTTGGCTTGCTTCTTATCGAAGATAAATTTGAACACATTTAAATATTGCTGTCGTGTTGAACTGACTTCCTTGTCACATAAATTCCAATGTTTGTTAATAAAGCCTAATGAATTACACTTGAATGTGACACCACATGTCGAACATTGAAAATCACCACATGTCGAAAGTAGATCATCATTAATCCAATTAAATTGAATAAGAACTTCATTGGACTTGTTTGCTTGCAAATGGCTAACTTAGATTTCATCTACACGAGCTAATTAAACCATGGATGAATTTTTATAGAATAATTAATCCAATTCAACTTGTAAAATATCGAATGAGCTCTCAAAGATTCATCTCTTAGGAAATCCATAGCTTAACTCCACATTTTAAGATAATTTGATTGACCAAAAAAAAAAAAAAATCTAACTTAAAATCCCTATGAACTTAACCATTTTAGTGAAACAGAATTGAGTATATTTCCCTAATATACCTAATAAAGTGGAGCTAGGCCTTTTTGCAAATTTGTTCAAATTATTCAAAAAATAGCTTAAGAACAGTGGTTGATCTCGATTATGTACACAATCCATATTGTTCTATTTTGCTATTTATATACTTTTTAACACACATTTTGATATACATTCTAATCAATACAATTCCAAACTTAAATTTTTTTTTTTCATGAATTAATCTCATTCTAAAATTGACTTGCACACTTGTTGCTTTTGTTAAATACATTTTAACCTTTTTCCACTATGATTTCTTTTAGAATTAATCATTGTTATATCATGGTAAATTTGTACACTTCATAAACATATTAGTAATAACATATCACATGTTTCGTTATCATCAAAACTAATTAGAAGATTTAACATTCATAACGTTTATTTATATATAAAAATTAATCATTAACCTTTCATTTAATTCATTTCAGTTTTCAATATTTTCAAAATATTAGTAAAAAGGTCTATCCATTAGTTTTGTCATTAGTATGGACACGTGGCGAAATCTCATTTGTTCAAATAATTAATTTAATTAAATAAACTAATAATATATATTATATAACTAATATTCATCAAAATAATAAGAAATACAAAAAAAAGTTAGAAAAATAAATATAAAAATTTGCAAAATAATACATATATGTTATTTAGTAATATGTATTTATGTACATGTATATATATTAATATTTAATTTTAAATAAATTAATATCAATCAACAAAAATAAGAAAACTCAACTTTAGCCACCCCAAGGCCGGAGGGTGGTCGGTGACCAACCGAGGGGGGTGCGTAGATCGGCTTGCAATACTTAATCTAAACCTAATTGGGTTTCTTCTTCTTCTTCTTCTTCTTTTTACTAACTTACAGCTGCCCATCATTTAAGGGAGGTTACGTGATCTCCCTTAGGAGTAGGCGGTTACCTATGGTCACTAATGGGTCATGCAACCGACTTCCAAATCTGGCTAAATCTAGCCACCCTAAGGTTAAGGGCTGGTCAACGGCCACCTGTGGGGGGGTTGCACAACCCCCTTGATGGTCGTTGGCCACCACTTGGCCTTTAGTGGCCAAAGTTGAATTTTTTTTTCTTGATTTATGTTAATTTATTTTAAATTAAATATTAATATACATATACATGTATATAAATATATATTGCTAAATAATATATATGTATTATTTTGCATATTTTTATATTTATTTATTTTTTACTTTTTCCTATTTTCCACAGTTTTTTCTATATTTTTATAAATATTTTTTTTTATTTAAAAATGATACGTTGGCTAATTAAATGTCGTTATGTATCCAACATTAACTTTAACTCTAATAGAAGTTAACGGTAGGACTTAGTACAACTTGAAAATGTTGACAACTAATATGAATTAAATGAAAAATCAAGGATTGAAATGAAAAAATGTAAAACGTTAAGAAAATTTTTGTATTTTTGTAAAACCCAAACTCAAGAAAAAAAAAAGAAAATAGGTTATATGATAATAATAATAATAATAATAATAATTTAGAAATATAAAATAATGGAAGTAATATAGCAATATTATAAAGGCTTGAAGATATAATATAGCTTGTAATTGACTAGAGATACCAAAGGCAATATTGTTAAGGGAAAAGATTCAGACATTGGTATAACATATAAATAGATATCAAGTACTAAGGCAATACTGTCATGAAAAAAAAAAATCTAGACATTGGTATGGCATATAAATAGGCTTTAAGTACTAAGGACAAACTTGTCTAAGGGAAATGTTCAGTCCCATATCTCTCCCTTACATTATTTTCTTCCCCCACCATTCCATACACTTCCTAAACTTTCAAGAACACTTGTAGGTACGGATTCAAGTTAAAGGGTAGAAATCAAAGCAAAAAGTGGGTTTTGGCAAAGGAATACTCAAAATTGGGTATAAGTTGCCACTTGCTCTTTGAAGAAATTTGGATTTGGGGGCTAGGGCATAAGAAAACTAATGAATCTTCAAGAAAACGCAAGGATACAACAATATTGAGTAAGTCCTTTACCTATATAGCATAGACATTCGTTTTCCTTTAAGGAAATGTCATAAAAACCATAAAGATTTTCGTTTTTATAGCTTCACACGTTTATAATTCGAGTTTAGGGTGTTTCTTATCAAGAATTAAATGTAAGTATTGTTCTTGCCCTTTTTCTTTCAAGAATTTTGCGGTTTTGATGTGGGTTTAGCAAAAGTAGTTGATGAAGTAGATGGGAACGATGGTGATGCGGTTATGGTATAGATTACATATTGGTAGTGTCGTGGAGTGGTGTTAGGATGTGCAGAGTGCATGTGTTATGTGGTTGCATGTGTGTTTATCTGTACAGTCGGGTGGTGTGTGTATATTATGGGATGTTGAAAAGTGTATAGAAGGATATGAAAAGATATATGGGGTACGGTTTGGAAACTCGAACGTTGAGGCAAAGGGTTCAATAAAAGTGGAAGTGTGTTGAGTTGAGTTAAAGATTAATGAATTAAGTTTTGAATTTGGTATTGTAATTGTGACCAGGTGCTAAGAGTTACGTAGTGCCAAACCTTGTTGAGATAGGTATACCAAGTATGGGATACATGTTTGTTGATTGTACGTGCTATATTAGTGTACATTAATCAAACTTAAATGAAACTCCGATTTAACTATTTGCTGCTTGTACTTGGCTTCAACCACCTACTAGTTGGGTCCAGTGGTGTTGGTGAGGCACCTGGTGATTTTTGCTCAACGCTATCCTTTGTAAGGTCCCATATTGAAAAGACTTAAGTAGATTTAGGATGATTTTGACACTTTAGTGATTGGGGAGTACCTAACTCCTTATGTAATATTTATATATTGTATGTATAGGGATTATGAGTAACCCCAAGTCTCAGAACGCTAAGACTGTATTATTTGTAGACTTAAATGATAAGATTTAAAACTAGTTGTTTGTTGCATTTATGTTGATACTCATGTGTATGCTTGGCTTGTTACATTTATGTTCATGTGCATGTATATGGTATCCTGTATTGGGCGTTAGCTCACCTTTCGAGGAATTATTGTTTTTTAGCTATAGGTTCAAGGTGTGAAGTTTTGGTAGATATTGTAAGCCCTAAAGCTAAGCCAAGTAACCGTAGGTTTGAGCTTAGAACCTAAGGTTTAGGGCGATCGGCTAAAGAATCCGATCAAACCCAAATTATAAACTATTGAGAGAAATACTAGTAAAAATGACCTTGTAAACTTAAATTTAAGAAAATAAGTAGTAAAATAAGAGACTATAAAATTTTCAAATTTTAAGCATAATAATTGCTAATTACCGAAAAGGCAAAAAGTGTAATATAATAACTAATATATTACTCGAGATAGATTATATGTATATTAAAAATTTTAGAATGACCAAAATAATATTTAGGAATGTTCACGTATACCCCACATGTATTTACGTGTAGATAAAAATACGCGTAATTACTGAAATTGGCCGAAAACTAAGCAAATAATTAAAGAAAAATATAAAATAATTATGGAAAAATTAGAAAAAATTAGAAGAGGATAAGCTGCAACAAGATCAGGTTGTGGACAGAAAAAGAAAAAAATAACCAATAAGAATTGGACAAACAAAAAGCCAAAAATCAAGGAATTGGGGCAAAATCCTATCAAATTAATGCACATTAATTAATACAATTGTCTATAAATAAGGAAAAAATTTCCAGCAGTCATTTGGTTAGTTTAGGATTTGAGAAATATCGAAACACTGAAAAAATCGAGAGAAAATCCAGAAAAAAAAAAAAAGAAAACTGTACAGATTAGCCAAGTGAACTAAAACCACCACCCACCACCACTTGGGACCGAACCACTACCACCACCACCACCCTACACTAGAACCACCGCCTGGACCGGCCGACAACATTGGACCGGGTTTGGACGGCCAAAAAGCTTCGAACCGGTTAGTCATTTATTCACCCGATTTTTGTATAATTTTGTAAAATTATTTATTTTGCTTAGAAAATTATGAAACTTGTTATTCTGAGGTTTTATTGTATGTAGATTTAGGGAAAAATATTGATTTAGTTTAATTATGTCTGGAAATATAGGGTCCTTAACAAATTGTTCAAAACCGAGCATGATTAAACCGGAAA